>JADBJO010022113.1:10000-12500 GCA_016801955.1 Conus betulinus
GAGTGGGCGATGCAACAGCACTTCAGAGCAGGTGAACAAGCAGACGAACCGCGCAGTACGACACTCTGGGTCACAGAGGACCCATCTCCCAACTTGGAGTTGATTTTAGAGTAGTGCCGCGCTGAGACACCGGGAACAGACCAGTAGCATGGCCTCAAGTGTCATAGGAGACAAGAGTTGTCCTGTAGCTATGGCCACAGGACAGCCGCACTGCTTACAGCAGCATGCTAGAAGCCTTTGATGCTACCGGTGCTACCGGGCCCAGACGCCCTTACACTGATAGAGTGACAGCCTCGGGTCTAGGATTCAGTTCTACAAAGTATTTTTAAGCAACAGTCTTGACAAGACGTCCAAGCCAGCGTTTGGGCTGACCCGGTAAGTAGATAATTTGTGCGTGCGTGTGCAGGTGGTCAAGTATGTGAAGGAACACCGCACAGTGTAAGGTAATCACTTGAGCATGTAAAGGAACGCTGCATAGTGTAAGGCAATCACTTTAGTATGTAAGGAGCACTGTATAGTGTAAGGCAATCACTTTAGTATGTAAAGGAGCACTGCATCGTGTATGGCATCACGTTGGTATGTAAAGGAACACTGAATCGTGTGAAGCAATCAGTTTGGTATGTAAAGGAACAGTGCATAGTGTAAGGTATGCATCACTTTAGTATGTAAAGGAACACTGCAGAGTGTAAGGCAGTCACTTTAGTTTGTAAAGGAACGCTGCATAGTGTAAGGTAAACACTTCTGTATGTAAAGGAACGCTGTATAGTGTAAGGTAAACACTTTAGTATGTAAAGGGAGAGTGTCTAATGTAAGGCAATCACTTTAGTATGTAAAAGAACGCGGCACAGTGTAAGGTAATCACTTTAGTATGTAATGAAACGCTGTATAGTGTAAGGAAATCACTTTAGTATGTAAAGGAACACTGCATCGTGTAAGGCAATCCCTTTAGTATGTAAATGAACACGACATGGTGTAAGGTAATAACTGTAGTATGTAAAAAGGACACTGCATAGTGCAAAGCACTCACTTTAGTATGTAAAGGAACGCTGTGAGGCAATCACTTCAGTATGTAAAGCAACACTGAGTAGTGTAAGGCAATCACTTTAGTATGTAAAGGAACAGTGCATAGTGTAAGGCAATCACTTTAGTATGTAAAGGAACACTGCATCGTGTAAGACAATCCCTTTAGTATGTAAAGGAACACTGCATGGTGTAAGGTAATAACTGTAGTATGTAAAAAGGACACTGCATAGTGTAAAAGCACTCACTTTAGTATGTAAAGGAACGCTGCATAGTGTAACGCAAACCATTTTAGTATTTAAAGGAACGCTGCATAGTGTAAGGCCATCACTGTAGGGCTCAATGGATAGTGTCCCGCAAATACTGCTCAAGGACAACATTGCTGGATACAACCAAGGCAGGAGTGCACTGTCTCTACCTGATGGGTTACTGGACACACAGTCGCCTGCTCCACCACATGCACACACCATTTGGAATTGGACAGAGTGACAGTGCCCCTTGTGGTGGGACCAACGACAACCGACCACATCCTTCAAGACTGTACGACGCATTCAGCATCCAGGAGGAAGTACTGGCGCCAACACCGACAGCAGTGCAAGCCAAGCTGTACGGCACCCTGGAGGAACTGCGACGGACGGCAGCCTTCATCGAGGACACCGGGCTGCTCATCTAACGGGAGGCGAACGAGGAGGAAGAAGACGTTACCCAGGGATACCCTGACACTGACTGCTCCTTGTAAACAGCCAGTCCAAGGTGGCCATTGAATGATGCTGAATGTGGCTGTGTAAGCCAGAGCCAGGAGGAGCAGCGTGGAATATTGCTCTGGGAAGACAAGACACAGTAGATGAAAAAAAAAATGAAAACAAAGCAAAACAACACGATTGAAAAACAAAACCCTTGCTGGAGAATACGGCAAAAGTAGAGTACTCAAAATCACGAACTTACGTCCGAAAACTCATTTTCTGTAAGGAAATCGTAAATGAGGCAGGGAACAGTATACAACAAAGAAGTAAGGTAACTCTTGCTCCTAAGATGAAATTAATACAGGCCCGTAACTCCAAACGAATGCAACTTACGACACTGAACCTCCTAGCAGACAGGACAGCACACAGCACACAAAATAAAGGAGGAAACATCTTTTTTTTTCTGCAGTGTACTTTTTGTTTTAAATCTTCCTGTCGTGTATCTTAAATTTGGACTATCGACATTCGTCGATCAGAGAGAATACTTATTTTCAAAGTGTAAACCAGGGTGAGCGAAGCGTTCTAGACTCATTTTAATCTTCATGGTGTATTCCCCAGTGATACTCATGGGAAGACACCAACAAAGCAATCCCTAAGGAAAACAAGTGACTGACTGTGATTTTTTTTCAAGCTAGAGTGATGTTTTTAAACTAGCATCCGTGCAGAATCGCCGTGGGGAGGCTATAAACAGTCGTGTGCGTCTAATGACTGATCCTTCACAAAAACATCTTCGTTGT
>JADBJO010022113.1:22500-28442 GCA_016801955.1 Conus betulinus
AGGGTAAAGGAAAAAAATGGGGAGAGGAGGGTCAAGACATCTGGAGAATGGGGTGAAAAGGGAGGAGGGAGATGGAATAGTAGTAGGGATGGTGGGGGATGGTACGAGGGTGGGTGAAGGTGAGGTTGGAGGATAGGCCAGATGGAATTTTAAGGAATGCAATGGGTTGTGGGGGGATGGGGGGGAAGGAGGGTGTGTGTGGTAGGGGTAGCAGATTGGAGTGTGTGTGTGTGTGTGTGTGTGTGTGTGTGTGTGTGTGTGTGTGTGTGTGTGTGTGTGAGAGAGAGAGAGCGAGAGAGAGAGAGAGAGAGAGAGAGAGAGAGAGAGAGAGAGAGAGAGGAGAGAGAGAGAGAGAGAGAGCAGGTGATTCCTCACTATTCTGTCGTACAGTCAGTGTGACGGAGTAGCCGTTTGTGGACATACCAGTCTCGTAGGATGTGGCCAGACTGCAAACGGTAAAGCTGCGCTGTACAGGCACGCTGAAAAGGATGACGTCGGTTACCACAGAAGCAGCTGGTGGTGCCAGTCTGGAATGACGACGGTACTGTTTTCCCCCGACAGTCTTCACGCTAAAAGCTGGCACCACCCCGTGCCCCAACCACCGCTCACAGTGTACTCACCCCGCTACTCGTCTCTCCCACGTTCCCTTTGTTGGTACTAAAACGTGTGGTCAGCCTTCCCTGTGTCTCTCAGGGCCTGTTTTTTTGTGTGATTGGGAATCGTCTCCCACATCCACTCAGAGACTCAGCCTCTCGGCCCTCGTGTAAATCAAATTTGAAAACTTTTCTTTCTTCTCTCATCCGATTGAGACGTGTGAGTATGCGCAATTGCAGTTTTTCAGGAGTTGGTCTATATGTGTTTGGGTGCCTGTGTGTATGCTTTGATATATCCGAGAATGTGCCAGTGCTGTTTTCAGGAGTGGTCTATGTGTCTGGGTGCCTGTGTGTATGCTTTGATATATACGACTATGTGCTGGTGCTGTTTTTAGGAGGATTCTATGCGTTTGGGGTGGCTGTGTGTATTCTTTGATATATACGACTATGTACTGGTGGTATTTTTTTTTTTTTTTTTTAGGAATATTCTATGTGTTTGGATGTCTGTGTGTATTCTTTGATATATACGACTGTGTGCTGTTGCTGTCGCTAGGAGTATTCTATATGTTTGGATGCCTGTGTGTATTCTTTGATATATACGACTATGTGCTGGTGCTGTTGCTAGGAGTATTCTATATGTTTTGGATGTCTGTGTGTTTATTCTTTGATTTATACGAAAATGTGCCAGTGCTGTTTTCAGGTGTATTCTATGTGTTTGGTTCTCCACATGTTACACTATCCAGCTTCGTCCTTTCACTTCACAAACCTCTTTTCACTCTTCATCCACCTAGAGAGAGAGAGAGAGAGAGAGACCGAGAGAGAGAGAGGGAGAGAGCGAGAGAGAGAGAGAAGAGAGAGAGAGGGAGGAGAGAGAGAGAGACAGAGAGAGAGAGAGAAGAGGTTACCATTCGATGATAACACAGGCATCTCCAAACACATAGACTGTTCCTGTAAAACAGCACTAGTATATACTCCTACATATCAATCACATGGGAAAAAAAAAAGAAAAGTTTTAAAGTTTGATTTGAAAGACAGAAGAGAGGCCAAGTCTCTGAATGATCTTTTGTGTGTGTGTGTGTGTGTGTGTGTGTGTGTGTGTGTGTGTGTGTGTGTGTGTGTGTGTGTGTGGTGTGTTTTGTAATGAAAAAAAAGTGCTGGCAACATTCTTGTCTATATCCAAGAATATACACAGACATCCAAACACATAGACTGCTCCTGAAACAGCATTGGCACACTTTTGTATGCATGAAGTGAACGAAAAAAAAAGACAACTTTCTCAACTTTTCGATTCAAACGAGGGCAGAGAAGCCGAGTCACTGAGTGGATGTGGGAGACAGTTTTCCCAATTGAAAAAAAAAAAAAAAAAAAAATGGGGTCTGGCAGAAACAGGAAGGCTGACCACAAGTTTTTAGTGCCAACAAGGGGAAGGTGGAAAGAGACGAGTAGCGGGGTGAGTACACTGTGAGCGGTGGTTGCTGCTCGGGTGGTGCCAGTGGCCAGCGTGAGGACTGTCGGGGAAACACTACCCTCATTCCAGACTGGCACCCACCGGCCTGCTTCTATAGTTATCGGCACTATGCTTTTCATGTGCCTCTCGACAGTGCAGTTTCCAAAGTGTGCAGTATGGCCACGTCCTTAGAGATTGGTTGATATGTCTGTACCAGCTGGTCAGTTTTCGAGTATACAAATGAATGGCTGTGAACAATCTCGCTACTTGACCTACATACTGCGTGGTTTTTTGAGGTGGGGTGACTGCTGTTGGAAAGTAGAACAAGAGCGAGAACACACACACACACACACACACACACACACACACACACACACACACACACACACACCACACACAACAACACACACAAAACAAAAACAAAACAAAAAAAACAAAACACAATTAAAAAAAAAACAACCAGAAATTGCTGAGCCACCAAACGTAGGAAAGAGCAAATTACACAGTAACGCGTTTCGACCTGTTTGGTTTTCTTCAGGCAGGACCAATGGGATGGAAACCATTTACTGAAAAGTGATGAATGATTCTCTCTCTCTCCCCCCCCCCCTCTCTCTCTCTCTCTGTCTCTCTCTGTCTCTCTGTCTGTCTGTCTGTCTCTGTCTGTGTCTGTCTGTCTGTCTGTCTGTCTGTCTGTCTTTCTGTGTGTTCTGTGTGTGTGTGTGTGTGTGTGTGTGTGTGTGTGTGTGTGTGTGTTGTGTGTGTGTGTGTGTGTTGACTAAAAGTGATATCAGATGATGTGTTGAAGTATATGAAATGTGCGCATTAACTGTGTGGTTGTTTCTTGAAAATGTGTTGTATGAATAAACATTTCTTATGATATGAGTTTGGATTGGAGATGATCAGATAGAGGGACAAAGTGTGGATGGGAGTGTGTGTGTGTGTGTGTGTGTGTGTGTGTGTGTGTGTGTGTGTGTGTGTGTGTGTGTGTGTGGTGTGCGTGCGTGCGCGCTTGTATGTAAATGTGTCAATGTATCCGGAATTAGGCAAGCACGCTTCAAACTGAGTGTAGCATAGGAGCAAGAGTACTGTAAGTAATGCTAAGTAATTAACAATCTTAGTAAGCTAGTAAGTAATGCTAAGTAATTAACAATCTTAGTAATGCTAAGTAATTAACAATCTAATATTAAAGGATAGAACATCAAAGGTAAATGCCACTGGGCTGTGTAACAAACATTTACAAACTGAGGAAAGAAAAGAGTAGTCATTCAAAATCTTGGACACAGATGACGGACTGGATCCGTCAGTGATAAACTACAAACGCCCCGACTTACGATATAATTCCCTTGCTCTTGGACAATTGATTAATAGATGTCCTACTCCTCCGTGTTTCTCCACACATACATCAAGGGGAATTGAAACCTCTCAACATTTCAACAGTGTGTGTGTGTGTGTGTGTGTGTGTGTGTGTGTGTGTGTGTGTGTGTGTGCTGAAAACAGCTCTGGCACATTCTCGTCTATATCAAAGAATATACACAGGCACCCAGTCATATAGACAGCACTGGCACATTCTCGTCTATATCAAAGAATATACACAGGCACCCAGTCATATAGACAGCTCCTGACTACAGCACGGGCACATTCACGTATGTGTTAAGTGAATGAAAAGAAAACGTTTCCAACTTTGATTCAAACAATCAAACGAGGGCAGAGAGGTCGTGTCACTGAGTGGATGTGGGCGACAGCTCATTCAAAAACAAATAGGGTCTGACAGGCACAGGAAGCTGACCACAAGTTTTAGTACCAACAAAGGGAACGTGGAAGAGACAAGTAGTGGGGTGAGTACACTATGAGTGGTAGTTTGTTGCTCAGGTGGTGCCAGCTTTTAGCGTGAGGACTGTCAGGAAACATGACATGCAACACCAGATCTATACCACCGGCCCGCTGCTCTGTATCGTCATTGACATCATGCTTTTTTAGTGTGCCCTCTACAGCGCAACTCCAAGTTGTGCGGTATGGCCGGCCACGTTCTAAGAGACTGGTACGTCTGGACCAACTATTTAGTCACTGACCAGGCAACAGAACAGTTGCTAACCTGACTTCAATGCTGCGTGGTTTCAAAAGCTGGGGTGACTGTAGGCAGAAACTGAAATAAGAGCCAAGAAATATAATGACTGGGCCACTGAAGAAGGAACGAGCAAAGTACAAATAAAACACAACGCGTTTCGACCTGTCGGGAAAATGGAATGACTGGGACACTAACGTAGGAACGAGCACCGTACAAACAAACACAACGCGATCGTGTGTGTGTGTGTGTGTGTGTGTGTGTGTGTGGGTGTGTATGTTGTGTGTGTTTGTGTGTGTGGGTGTGTGTGTGTTGAATGATTCTTTAATTGTAAAGGCCACCAGCCCATCACAATAAAACCCATGAAAGAAAGATCGTCACACATAATCAAGGCACGCAGAAAGAAATAAAAGAGATGAGAGAGAGAGAGAGGAGATGCTGATAGAGGAGAGAGAGAGAGATAGTGAGAGAAGAGAGACATTACAGACAGATCATACAGACAGACCGACCGAACCGAGACAGAGACGAGACGCCCGACAGACAGACAGACAGACGGACATACGTACACACACACCACACACGCACGCAGCGCGCCTCGCGCGCGCACGACAATAGCAGCACTAGCCAACAACACCACACACACACACACACTCGAGACCAGAAATCCTGGTATTGACAAACAGATAGAGTAGAGAATGGGGGGGGGTGGTGGGGGTGGTGGGGAGGGGGGTGGGGTGGGTGGGGGGGGGGGGGGGGGGGGGTGGGAGGGACGGTGAACAAATATCATTTATTTAAACCGACATGGGACGATCAGCTAGTAGATGAGGAAGTGACGCCATAGCAGTTAGGCTTAAGACAAATGTCCCGCACATCCCCCCATGATGCCTACAGGTTTTCTATGCCATGTCTTTGAGCCAGAGCATTCTTCTTCTTCTTCTCCTTCTTCTCTTTCTGCTTCTCCTTTCCTCCTCCCCTCTTCCTCCTCCTCCTCCTCATTCTCCGCCTCCTCCCATCCTCCTCTTCCTCCTCCTCCTCCTCCTCCTCCTCCTCCTCTTCTTCTTCTCTCTTTTCTTTCTTCTTTCTCTTCTTCTTCTTCTTAAGTTTGCTTTTGCAATGGTCTTTGAGCCAGAAGATTCTTCTCCTTTTCTTCTTCTTCTTCTGTCTGTCCCACCACACACACACACACACACACCCACACACACACACACACCACACACGACACACACACCACAAATCAAATACACATCAAGTAGCATTGACGAGAGCGATAGATAGATAGAGATATAGGAGTATACTAGAGAGAGAGTATAGAGAATGAGATGAAACAGAGCGGAGCGATACGAGAGAGGAGAGAGAAGGGGGTGTTGGGTTGCTAATGGGGAAGGGAAGGGAGAATGTTGGGGGGCAAGTAAAGCTCGTAAGGACTACTGCGAGAAGAAACATTTATATTTTCTTGTGTTGTTTCCAGGTGATAGCTCTTCATCCACAATTTCCGAATACGTTTCCTTCATATCATCTCCGTTTCCCCCGTCTCTTCATCTAAAGTTACTTTGCATGGCTATTTTGTTTGGGAGGGTCTCTCTCCCAGCGTTTATAGCGTTATATACCCTTCTCTCCCCCCTGCACCCCCCTGGACCCCCCCCCCCCCCCTTCCCACCCTTTTCTTTCCTCCCGTCCTTCTCTTTCCAATTATCTCACCTTACCATCATCCCCCACAACTGTTCTTGTGGTTCCAGCTGCTTCTTCTTCTCTTCCCCTTCAAATTCTTCTGGGTTTTGTGTGGACGTGGTAATGCTGCTGGCGTTGTTGTTGTTGTTGTTGTCGTCGATGATTATTACGC
>JADBJO010022114.1:0-2500 GCA_016801955.1 Conus betulinus
TTGTAAATGCTTACAAATACTTAGGAATTCATTTTTTCACAAAGTAAATTTCGTTGCTGCATGTCGTGATCTCAGTAGCGGAGCAAACAACGCGTTATTTTGCATTTTGCAAAGTTATGTAAATTGAAGTGTGTATTCTTATTCTTCCTTTTTTAAAGTTATTTGACTCGTAAGTTCAACCTATTGTTCAATATATTGCAGAGCTATGGGGACTCGACAATGCAGCAAACCATTGTGAAAAGGTACATTTGTTTGCTGTTAAAAAGTTCTTGGGCATAGAAATGCCAACACCTAATGAAATGGCGTATGGGGAAACGAACCGATATCCTATTAACATAAACTCAGCTGTAAAATGTGTTTAGTTTTGGCTAAAATTGACGAGAATGTACGAATATAGACTACCCTACAAGGCCTACAGAATGCTTTTTGATTTGGATCTGCGTGATAAGAAAAATTGGGCTTCAAATATTTGCTGTAAACTGAACATGTTTGGAGTTGGATATGTATGGGTGAATCAAGGCGTGGAAGGGGATTAGTGAGTTTCTAAAGGCTTTCAGGGAGAGGTTAATTTGTTGCAGATGGCAAGATTGGAATCATCATATCAATAACAGTGACAGGCTTAGCGTGTACAGAACCTTCTGTACTGTCCCTGATGTTAAAACGTATTTGTTAGTCAATTTAGACAGACATTTAACGTTTAATTTGATAAGATTCAGGCTTGGCATTTCCGAAATTGCAGTACATCATAATCGTTATAGTAAACACAGTGAAAACGACTTATATGTCCACTTTGTCTAAAAGAGAAAGAAAATGAGATGCATTTTGTTTTATGCTGTCCTGTTCTACATGACTTAAGAGCACAATATATACCGTCGAAATACTATAACACTCCAAGTTTGAAATTAGTATTGCTCATGACGTGCACACTAGAGAAAAAAGTTAGAAATTTGCCAGTCTATATTTATACGGCTTTTAAGCTACGTTCTATTCTCATTTCTTAACATTACTGCTAAGTGTGTTATGAACGATGTCATTGTTTATGAATGGCAGATTGGACATATGTTTGTATCTATGCACCCCTACATGAGGGGCAATGGCCTAATCCGTATCCGTATCCATATCCGTCTCTCTCTCTCTCTTCTCTCTCTCTCTCTCTCTCTCTCTCTCTCTCTCTCTGAAACCTCCTCTCTTCGTTTTAAGATGCCCAAGTTATAATAAATTTAGAAATGCTTGTTCTGCTAAGTCCTTTTTTTGGTCAAACTCAAAACCTCTTTGGCATTTTATCCTCTGAAAAATGTAGACATTTTAAACACATCTGCTAAGTTTGTGGCGGAAGCTTTTCGATTTAGAGAGAAAAAAACATTAAGTAGTAGGCTGTGTTTGTAAATCATGATTATGCACTAAGTTGTTTATTGTGACGAGAATATTGTTTGATGAATGGTCTTTTTCTTCATTTCCTAGCTATTAGTATTTTCAACTGTTTTCTGTGTGTAGATTTTTGTTGTTGTTGTTGTTGTTGTTGTTGTTGTTGTTTTGTTGCTCGCATTTCTATTGTTGGAAGAGTTTGGCAACACTCAGTGGAAATTGCGCGTGCACTCCCTTGGCATAAGGTTGTTTAACTATTGTCAATATAAAGCATTGTCATTGTCCTCTCTCTGGAATGTTTGCAGGTGCTATGTACTACTCAGACCCAGGATCATGACGCACACAGAGGCCAGAGAGGTGTGTTGCCACAATAGACTCCAGGTTAGCAGTGCTCAACACGGAGACCAAGTCGAAGGGCGTCATGAGTCTACTCAGACAGTTGGAATCGCTTCCCAGTTCACGTTAGGCCTGACGTCTGTAGGGTCAGGGACTTCCAAGCAACGTGAGTATGGTGGTGCCTTCATACCTCAAACAAAATAGTTTCTGTCCGTTTTGCCATTTGATCTGGCATGCATTTCCGCTTGAACTTCAAATGAACGTTCTCCCTGACTCCCCATCCTTTCGCTCCTCCCATGGTGTGCCTTCCACCCTCCTAAACCTGGTGTCTTCAATTCTCTCTCCGGTCTCTCTCTCCCTCTTTCTCTCCTCTCCTCCTCCCCTCTCTCGCTCTCCCACCTCTCTTCTCTCCTCCCCCTCTCTCTGTCTCTCTCAACCTCCTCTCTCCTCCTTCCCTCTCCTCGTCTCATCTCTCCCCTCTCTCCTCCTTCTCCTCATCTCTACTCTCTCTCTCTCCTCTCTCTCTCACCTCTCCCTCCTCCTCTCCTCTCACCTCTCCTCTCTCTCTCCTCTCTCTCTCTCTCTCCTCACTCTCGTCCTCCCTCTCATCCTCTCTCCCCCTCTCTCTCCGTCTCTCTCTCTCTCTCTCTCCTCTCTCTCTCTCTCTCCGCTCTTCTCGCTCTCTCTCTCTCTCTCATCTCATACACACACACACACGCTCGCGCGCGCGCGCGCGCGCGCACCACACACACCACACAAACCACTCAAACACCACACACACACACACACACACCCACAC
>JADBJO010022114.1:7500-28439 GCA_016801955.1 Conus betulinus
GCACATACCAAATGAGGTCCATGTGGGCGTGGTCCTGTTCGTGATGCCCCTACCATCGCTGTTGAATCCCTGCCTGTACGCCCACAGCCTGGCAAAGGAACGACGGAGAACCCTCTGCCAGCAGCGACTTTTGCAGCGTCTGAGAGCCAGAAAGAAAGTGAAATAAAGCCAGAGATGCATTGCTAAGGATCGGCTGAGAGCCAGAAAGAAAGTGAAATAAAGCCAGAGATGCATTGCTAAGGATCGGCTGAGAGCCAGAAAGAAAGTGAAATAAAGCCAGAGATGCATTGCTAAGGATCGGCTGAGAGCCAGAAAGAAAGTGAAATAAAGCCAGAGATGCATTGCTAAGGATCGGCTGAGAGCCAGAAAGAAAGTGAAATAAAGCCAGAGATGCATTGCTAAGGATCGGCCGAGAGCCAGAAAGAAAGTGAAATAAAGCCAGAGATGCATTGCTAAGGATCGACTGAGAGCCAGAAAGAATGTGAAATAAAGCCAGAAATGCATTGCTAAGGATCGGCTGAGAGCCAGAAAGAATGTGAAATAAAGCCAGAGATGCATTGCTAAGGATCGGCTGAGAGCCAGAAAGAAAGTGAAATAAAGCCAGAGATGCATTGCTAAGGATCGGCTGAGAGCCAGAAAGAAAGTGAAATAAAGCCAGTGATGCATTGGTAAGGATCCTTACTAAAGGAGAATGGCTGTGTGACAGGAATATTTCTGGAAAATTTGAAAGAAGTGAAAAAGAAAACCACAGCAAAAAAGTAAAATTGATCATGGTCGAACTCCTTTATTTTCACTTAATTGCTTTGGAAAGAATGATGAATTAAGTTATGTGATATTTCTGTTGAATATGAATATCCGCCATATATCTACGACCAGTTCAATACCATTCCAAAACATCAGTTTTTGATGTCAGAGATAAAGCTGCAAAATGTAGAAGTTTGGTGGCACATTCTATGGAGCTGAGTAATGCATAACAAAGAGAATTTGGACAGCTTGGCTTTCATAGTCACGACTTGAAACACAGTCATTTGATAGCCTTTAAATTGATATGCTGCAGTTGTAATAACGTTAAGGAAATTTGTCTACAACAATGAAACAGAGAGAGAGAGAGAGAGAGAGAGAGAGGGGGGGGGGAGAGAGAGAGGGAGGGGGGGGGGGAGAATAAAATACATATAAAGACTTACACACGCACACAAAAAACACACACCTTAAACACACACCTTAAACCACACACACACACACACACACACACACACACACACACACACACACACACACACACACGAGTGATATACACTGGATGCATTCTATTCAAACAAAAGAAAGAAAGACGACTGTGTACGGAAGAAGAAAGAACTAGAGTTACTTCCCTTGCTGATGAATAGTTTGAGCCGTAACATGGAATTTTAGGTGGTAACGTTTTTCTTCTTGTTTGGTTAGTCGGTTGAAGTGTGACGTAGAGAGGGGAATGAAGGACAGGGTCAGTAAGCCACCTGCACACTTCTTTCCTCAGGAGATAAATGAGTGACTATAATCCATACATAGGCAGGAAACATATATCACGAACAGATTGGGGGGGGGGGGGGGGGGTTGGGGGGGGAGGGGGGGGAGGGGGGATGGGGGGGGGGGGGGGGGGCAGGCTGTTAGCTTTTTACTCCCAGTTCTTATACTTTACAATGGGGACGAAAAATGCTGTCTGTGTCTGTCCGTCCGTCCGTCTGTGGTCAAAATGTATTCCACTCGCTCCAAACAAAAATTACTGGGCCGATCTTTCTGAAAATTTTTAGGTATGTTCATTATGAGTCACGGATGATGCCCGATGTGTTATTTTAACCGTTTCAGCCGTTGCTAACGACTATTACGGCCCATAACGGCTTCCTTCTTTATAGAATATATCAGAAAGTACTTGGCCGATCTTTCTGAAAATTTGAAGGTATGTTAATTATGGGCCACGGATGATGCCCGATGTGTTATTTTACCGTTATAGCCGTTACTAAACGGTTTTTCCTCTTTGTGGATTATCTCACGCGTATTCAAGATAAACTGGGAGTACGTTTACATGCTTTGCATCTTGTTTATTGTTGTTGTTGTTGTTCTTGCTTTTTGGAGGTTGTTGGGTTTGTTTGTTTGGTTGGTTTTTGGTAACAAAAGAAGGCCAGCCAGCGCCTGTATTTCCTTCGGAAGCTGAGATCCTTCCAAGTCAGCCCGGAGATACTGGCCCTCTTCTACCAGACGGTGGTCCAGGGTGTCATGCTGTACAACCACATCTGCTTCTTCAGCAGCGCCAAGACAGCGGACACCAAGAGGCTGGAGAAGACAGCACGGACAGCAGCACGAGTGGTGAAGGCGAACCTTGCAATACCAACCAACCATCTTTGAGCATGCTCTCACCAAAAAGCTGATGGCTATCATGGCAGACACCTCCCAGCTACTTCATCCTGCTGTGCAGTCTTGCAGGTCCAACAGAGAGGGCTCTCGGCGCCTGCGTTGTCCAAAGGCCAGGACCACTCGTATGCAGAAACCCTTTCTGGCAACTGCTGTCAGACTGTACAACACAACAGGATGAGAGTGAAATCCGTCTGCCTGCAAAGCGCCTGCATATATGCGTACATGAGTACTAGAGTGAGTGTGTGCGCGCGCGCGCGCGGGGGGGGGGGGGGGGGGGGGGGGGGGGGGTAGAGGTTAAGTGTGTTTTCGGGTCTGAAATGGTTAACATTTTAGAAGATTTTGTCCATGTTTAGCTCTCCGTCTCTGTCCGTCTGTCTGGCTGTCTCTCCCTCTCTCTGTCTCTCTCTCCTCTCCTCCTCCCCCCCCTCTCTCTCTCTCTCTGGTGTCTGTCTCTCCCTGCCTGACGATCTGTCGCTCTCTGAGTCTCTCTCTTTCTCACCTTCACTATGTCTGTCTCTAACACATGCTCTCTTCCCTCCCCTTTTGGCCTGTCTCTGTCTGTCCTTCTCTTCTCTATTATCATCTTCTGTGTTTCTTTCATTTCAGTTTGCAAAGCTAAATGAGAACTTTTCACGCACTTTGGTGTACTAAATCAGTATAAACTTGCCTTGTTATATGAGAGTTAAAATATCATCCAACTATAGTGCCCCGCCGTTTAAACGACTTAAACAGATATATATATATATATATTTAAAAAAATGATTCATAACACCTTCATTTCTCGACGACAAAAGTAGGACTAAACTAAATAATGATGATCTGCTATAATACTTGGGCAGGATATTTTTTACTCTCAAATCATTTAGTGCTGGGCAACACAAAGTGGACTTCGTCCTCTACACTGGATCCACACATAGGACACATCAAAGACCTGTTACATTTTTTATACCGCTGACTATGCACTGCTATGTCAGAGACACCTAATCTAAACTTTGTTAAAGCGCATTTATACATCTGTTCATATCTATTCCAGTATATGGTTCTGCTATATAATTCATCTTAAGTTGTCTGTATATAGAGAATCTGTCACTACTTTGGATATGACAATCCCAATCTTGCCACCTACAGTCTATCATGCGTTGCTTAAAACGGGCCAAAAAGCTTGGGACGCAACCCACACCTTGATTTAGCCATACAAAGGAAAAACCATAGCTACATAAACATTTTCGAATATTTGTTACCTACGTGACCTTTACCTCTAGCATCTAAGTCATACAGCGTTTTGTATGCTTGTGCAGGTTGTCTGTCACCATGCATTTGTATCAGTTTGAGCCAATATTTAATGCTTTTGAAGTATGGAAATAAATGGAAATCTTCCAAGTTCACCATAGACCAAATCATTCGGGGTACGTCTGTCCACACATAAAAATCGTTTCATGGCAAAACAGTGCAATTTTTTCATTTCATGACCTGTTTCAAATGCCCAAATCTGAGCTCCATACTCGACTATTGGCTGAACTTGTGCATCAAACAACTTGAAAAATAACTCAGCTGAACTGTTTTCAAACTTGTACAAACATTTAACACACTTATAATGGCGCGTTTGCCTCTGCTCACAAGATCTTGACATGCAAAAGTAAAGCTGAGCTTCGTGGAAAAATAAATGCCCAAATACTTATATGCGTTTACAACTGATATTTTTGTTGTACCATAAACCCATCTCTCACATGCAGCCACCTTTACGGAAAACTAAAACACTTGTTTTGTCCATATTTACCTTAAGCTCAAGTCAAGTCTTTGCACAGCAGAGTGTAAACTATTCAGTTGAGTTTGTAAACCTATAACGGTTTCAGATAACAACACAATATCGTCGGCAAACAGCAAAATAAATAACTGAATCAAATCAAAAAGTAACACCATGCCTACTCTTTTCAATAATTTCGAGAGCTAATTCATCCATAAACAACGAAAACAAAACAGGACTACAAACATCCCCTTTTTTTAACCCCTTGCGTACACATAATAAAATCACTGAACCTAGCCCCACACTTTATTTTGACCTTCACGTTTTCATACATACTTCTCACACAACTATAAAGCCTTACCCTTTATGCCATTTTAAAAAAAATTAGAATTGGCATAACAGTTTCCTTGAAATCGAATCAAATGTTTTCTCGAAATCAACAAAAGCAACATAAAGTTTTCTGTTATTAGCAAACTGTTTTTGAACTGCCGCCAGCAGAGTAAATATATAGTCACTGTGCTATAATACTTTTTGAAGCCAGCTTGAAATTTCTCTTGTAATATTGTTTAGTTCTACCCATTCTGCTAATCTTTTATTAATTACAGAACCGTACAGTTTACTGGCTATATTACATAATGAGATGCACCTGTAGTTGTTTGGATCATTTACATCTCCCTTTTTGTACAAAGGAAGAATGATCGACTCACTCCAGCTTTCAGGAGAGATCCCCTTATTAAAGAAAACATTAAATAATTTTACGAGAAAATGTATAGCATTGTCCCCTAAATGTTAAAAAAAAAAAACTCACCTATAAGTCCATCAGGTCCTGCAGCTTTACCAGTTTTACCTTTTTTTATTGCAGACAATACCTCGTGTTTTGTGATGGACCGATCTAAATAATTGGTATACTCGTCATCTTCTAATAACTGACCGGCATAAACAACAGAATAAACGGTGATATCTTTTTCTAAAATATTCTTAAAGTGATCATGCCACTCATGTGTTGTGATATTATTCTGATTCTGCGTACTCTTTTTTAGTACAAGTTTAACATTTTTCCAAAATTCCTGTTGTTTCGTAATAGAATTAACAACTTTTTGAAACAATGAATCGTTATATGACTTTTTTTTTTTCTATCTAAACAATTCTTGTATTCTCTTCTGCGGGGACGCAATATGCATGACAGTCGGTAATATCTAATGTTCTGTTACATGTTCTCGATAACTTTCTTACATTTTGTCTTGCAGTTTTACATTCTGAATCAAACCATTTATTCTGTTGTCTTGTAAAACCGACGGAAAGAGAGACAGACAGACAGACAGACAGAGACAGAGAGAGACACAGAGAGAGAGGGTTGCGTAAGAATACTAGCATAAAGACGTAATGACATGAAGGCAAGAGTTAATAGGAAACACACACACACACACACACCACACACACACACACACACCACACACACACACACACACACACACACACACGCGCGCGCGCGCGCGCGAATACTCACATAAAACACACTAACAAAAAAAAAAGAATAACATACGTATTTCAAACGCAAAACACTTTCTTAATAGTTAGGGTTCATACATTAGGCAAGGAAGTGGCAGTGGAGCTTGGTGGGTTTATTGTGGAGCATTGGCACAAAGATGGTTACAATAATGGTGTTTGAAGGTTGATATGCATTGGTCTTGTTTGTTTGACTCAGGGAACGAGTTTTCCATTGACAGAAGCCTGAATATGTTAAACTCCATTAGAAGTCAATTCTTGAAGCAGGATATCATTTTGAGTGGGATCCTTGAGGGATGAATTGAGAATCTGTGCACTAATTTGAGGTTGCCTTCCCAGACACAATTCTGTGCATTATGCTCCATTTGTTGTATTCTATTCTTGATTTTAGAGAGTTGATAGACTTTCTGTGAAAGTGTTTTGCACAGTGATGTTATGTGAGCTTGCCAGGTTTTGTTATTGTTATTCCTAGCACTTTGTGGCATGTCACCTGTTCAAAGGGTTCGACTTTAAGATGTATGGGAGGGAACTTAGCTGCTTTCTCTTTTTTGCCTGGTTGTGATAAGCATGGATTTAGTTTTTTGAGGGTGAAATGACATGTGATTGAGTTCAGTCCATTTTATGAGATCATTCACACTTTCTTGTAGAGGTTTTGCAAGAATAGTAATATCAGAATGCTTTGTATCCATTTTTGTATCATCAGCGAAGGGATGTGATATGGAGAGGTAGATTATTGATGTAAATTGCGAACAGTAAGGGACCCAGGATAGAGCCTTGTGGGACGCCATAGAAAGGAAGAGACACTTGTATTAATTTTTACACACTGTTGCCTATTTTTGAGATATGAGTGAAAAAGCGTAAGAGGTATTTGTGGATAAGCCATACAATTTCAATACCCTAAGAAGAAGTTATGGTCTATCACATCAAATCCTTTTTGAAAGCAATGAATAGGACACCACGGTATCTGTTGTTGATGATGCTGTTTAGCCAGTCATCAACCAGATTGATAAGGGATGTGTGACAGAAATGATTTTGTCGGAACCCGGACTGTCTTGGATGAAGCAAGTGGTATGTATTAAGGTGGTGTAATGTATGTCTGTTTATGTGTTTTCCAAACGTTTGGAAATATTGGAAATGATGGAGTTGGCTGCAGTTTGCTGGGTCTGAGTTGTCACCAGTGTTGTAGATAGGTATAACGTTCGCTTTTTTGAAACTGTGGCGAAAAATAATTTGTGTTGATGCATAAATTAAAGACGTATGTTAATGTGTCTGTAACTGCTAGAGCTGATAGTTTGAGTATTTTGCCGTCTAGGCCATCCACCCCACAGGCACCTGTTTTAGGTGCATAGGTAATGATAAACTTCAAAGACTGTTATTAGTGATTATAAGTTCTGATGAGATATCTTTTATCATGGCAAAAATTGTTTCAGGTCTTGATGGTTGTTTGATCTGGATGAATCTGTCGTGACAACTTTATCGGCTGTAGTGCAGAAGTGGGGGTTTTAGCTGTTTCACAGAGATGCCTTTAATTGATTTTGATGAAGATTGATTATTTCTAAGCTCATTTATAGCTCTCCATACCAATGTTGGGCTCTGGTTTGATGATGATTTTCGATAATATTTCGTTTTTTTTTTTCTCTGCGCTTCAGTGAATTCACTGTGTATTTCTCAGTATTCTAGATTCCTCTTCATTGCCATGTTGTTTAAGAAGATCTCTACGATAACATGCCCTCTGTAACTCTTTAGTGTGACGATGCCGGCTTAGGATCGTGTCGTACTCTAATTGTTTTTAGAGGAGCGTGTTTATCATAAATTTCTGTAAAATGTTATGATCCAAAATTCAACAGCGAGATCTGGATCAGTTTATTTGAAAACTGAAGAGAGTTTTGGGTTAAGCACATGATGCAGAAAGTGTGTAGTTATTGTAAAGTTTTGTAAAGCAACTGTACGCTATTGTCTTGTGTCCAGGTGTGGGAATTTTTACTCCTTTTATTTTGACCATGTGACACAAACTGGTAATGATCACTATAATTAGAACCGAGACGGAGGCTTCTGCTGTGTTAGTTTCATCTGAAAAACAAGAAAATGGTCGATAAATATCTTCGAGTTTGGTGTGACTCTTGGAGATTCGATGAGTTTTGATGAAGATTAAATAAATTGATTACTTGCGTCCATTGGTTTTGCACTTTTAAAAGGTCTGTGTTAAAGTCTCCAAGTAAAACAATTCGCTTGGAATCTACTGAGAACTGCATCCATCATCGTAATAAATTTGTCGACCCAGTTTACTCTTTCAGATGGGTTCCTGTAACAGAACCCAACCCAAAATGGAAGGTTTTTTTTTTTAAAGCTTGACTTCTATCTGCTAGACTGATTCCACATCGTTACGTCCAAGGTGTAGAAGGTAACGAGAACGTAAAGGCAAGAGAGGGATGAGGTAAAGGAGCAGGAGGGGGGAGGGGGGGAGGACGAGAAAGGAGAGAAGGATAAGAACAAGGCGGAGAAGGATTAGGAGAAGGAGGAGGAGGCGGAGGAGAAGGAAGAAGAGGATAGAGCTAGAAGGGGGAGAAGGAGCCAAAGGAGATGAACGATAAGAGATAGAAGAAGGAACAGGAAAGAGAAGGTGGAAGAGAAGGAGGGACAGAGAAGAGAAATAGAGAAAGGTGAGAGAGATAAGGGGATGAGGACTTCGACAAGGTGGGTAAACGGATATGGGAAGAAGCAGAAGGGAGAGGAGCACAAGAGGGAGAAGTAAAAGGGGGAGAGAAAGAGTAAGAGAAAAGGGGGAAGGGGCAGGAAGAGAAGGATGAAGAGAAGTAGAAAATGAAGGAGAAGAAACAACAAAAACGAGAAAGCAACAAACAGAGAAAACATTGCAATGTGCCCCCTCATCTCGACCGGTCCGCTTCCTCCCTCCTCCCACCCACTTTCCCTTACTTTTTGTCCTCCACCCCCCCCCCTCCCCCTCTTAACGTTCCCTCGCGACCCCACCCCCACCCCCCCCCCACCTTCCCCTTCCCCCTCCCTTTCCCGCGTGCTTTCTGCCCTTCCCCTTCTCCTCCTGTGATCAGTTCATTTTTCAACGCCACATTCGGTTCTTTCTGTTGGTCCACGACCTCCCTCAGTACCGCTCGTCCCACCTCACACCCCCCCACCCCCACCCTCCGCCCTCTTTGCCCATCCCAGTTTCTTCTCCTCCCCCCCATCCCCAGCCTCTTCCTACACGCAGGGGTGGGGGTGGGCTTTGAATGTTTCTGCACAGCTGTTATGGCTAATATTTCATATTGTAAGAAGTTCTGGGAAATAGTCCTGAAAGAAATGTGTGTTAGCATATTGATCAATACTTTGTCTCATGTGTGTGCGTGTGTGTGTGTGTGTGTGTGGTGTGTGTGTGTGTGTGTGTGTGTGTGTGTGTGTGTGTGTGTGTGTGAGGTGTCTTCATGCATTCGCGAGACGCCTTGTTATTGACTTTGTACACATACGTACAAATTCTCATTCTATGTACTGTGAATCGTGTGAATATGTTTGCTGCTTGGTGTGAAGACAACTCTCTGAACCTAAATGTACAAAGACAAAAGAATTGCTGATTGATTTTAGGAAAAAATCGCCCAGATGTTCTGGACCATATCAGCGGTGAGAAAAGTTGAACGTGTGAGTGACTATAAATATCTATATCTTGAAAAAACAAATTAAATGTTATAGCAATACTAAATTTTATCCACAGGGAATTCCAATCAAGGAGCTTTGTCTTCAGTAGCTGAGAAGCCTTAACGTGAATAGAAAAGTGTTGCAAGGATTTTACAGATGTTTATTGAGTCCATCTTAACTTTCTCTTTTATCTGTTGGTATAGAAGCCTAGCTGTGAAGAGCAAGAATGTGCTGAACAAGGTGGTGAAAGTCTGTGGCAAGATTATGGGAGTCAGACAGAGTAGTTTGAATGTGTTGTCTGAACAAAGAGCAGTTCGAAAGTGCAGGTGATTGTGAGCGACAGCAGCCATATGCATAATCTTAGTATTATGAACGTTTGCTATCTGGAAGACGTTATTGAACCCCACAATTTAGATTGAGTAGAACAAAAAAATTTTTTTCACCATGTCCATCCAGCTTTCAAACAAATGACTCTTCTTTACGTGCGACGATTTGAAAACACCCAGAACTTGAACTGATGTGTATGTGTGTGTGTGTGTGTGTTGTGTGGTGTGGTTGTGTGTGTGGTGTGTGTGTGTGTGGTGCGTGTGTGTGCGCGCGCGCGCGCGCGCGCGCAGCGCGCGTGTGTGTGTGTGTGTGTGTGTGTGTGTGTGTGTGTGTAGTGTTGTATTTAAAAGTGCATTAACATAAAATGACATAGATAGAATGCTATTTTAGTGGATATGTAATTTGTACTTTTTTTTTGGGATTGATTTTTGAATTGATTGTGTTTATGTCGTAGAAATCAAAAGACGTCGTTGCCACAGTGATAATAAAGGTGTTTGAATTTGAATTTTGAATTTGAGACGTAGCAGCGTTACATTATCATAAATCGTTGCTTTTTGTATTTTTGTATTGCAGCAATGGACCTTCTGTGCATCATTAGAAATTAGCCCCACCCTTCACCCCCATCCTCGTGCCCTGCCTGTAGGGTGCGCATGTGTGTGTTTCGGGATTTTTGCTCTCTAACACATACATGTACGTATCTATATGGCATTTGTTTTTACCGGCAGATCTCTCTGTCTGTCTCTCTGTCCTGTCTGTCTGTCTGTCATGTCTGTTCTGTCTCCTCTCTCTCTCTCTCTCTCTCTCTTCTCTCTCCTCTCTCTCTCCTCTCTCCTCTCTCTCTCTCGGTCTCCTCCCCCCTCTCTCTGTTTCTGTCGCTCTATTTTTCTATTTTTTTTTTTCTGTCCCTCACGCGTATATATAGAGGCGGCGCTACACAGCAGGAACACAGCCAGGGCAACCATGATATGTACTTTTCCATAACCATGAAAAATGTCAGACTATGAAACGGTTCTTCCATTGTAGAAAGTTTTATTTACTTAGTTTATGTTTATGAACTATACTTTTTGTGTAAACGTTGTACACGTACTCGACGTTGCAACATCACTGTGATTCATGGTGCGTTTGTACAAGCTCTGATTATTGATGAGCTGATTTTTTTGCCTCCTCGCGATCCTCTCCCTTCTCCAGCTTCATCTTCATGATTCATGCGTTATGGTTGTGTGTGTGGGGGTTAGAGCATGTGGATGAACTTCCCCTCCAGACTGAGCTGTGTTGGTTTATTGCGCTTCAGCAACATACTTCCATCGCATAATTTTCCTCTGTGTGTGTGTACACAAATATGTATACACGTATGAGTATGTGTGTATATGTAATATGTTTGTATATGCAAATCTCGGGCCCGCATGGATTTTCCCCATGTCTTTTGGTGGAGGAACGTGATAAGCACCTGGTGTGAGGATGGTGGGTACGGCTGATACATACAGTACTGCATTCTCCATCTTCTGTTTTTCCAACAGTTTTTTTTTGTCATCCTGTGTGTGTACACGCGCGTCTGTGGTGTGTGTGTGTGTGTGTGTGTGTGTGTGTTTCTCCACTATCAACATTAGCATTTTGTCACTAGGTTTTGACGTCATGTATGTAAAGTGAAAATTATTACGTGCTGCACACGAAGGTTTTGCTGTTTTTTTTTTCTCCGTTTTATTTTTCCTTTTTTTTCTATGAGGAGTAAGAAGTCTTCGTCATCACTTGGATCGATTGTTCTGCTTTTTTTGTATCCTGTTGGGAACCTGGGGCCTATGATGCTTCTGAAAAAAAGTGTCGCAGTGGCTGATTACATTGGTTGTTCACAATTTCGACCCATTTCGATGGGGATGGACTATTCAAGGATAAATGTTTGCCTCAGTGTATCACTTACTGAGATAAGCTGTCTGTAGCGATAGATGGGATACTATCTCGATTGCCTCTTTGAATTGTCAGGGCCTAAGAAAACGCACAAAGTAGCGTGACGTTTTCCAACAACTGAAGCAAAAACAATTTTCCATTTATTGTTTACAGGAAACCCACTTCGATAAAAAAGATAGAAAGATATGTTGAAGCAGAGTGTGGGTTACCCCTGTTATTTCGCATCATTTAAATAAACGCTTGAGGAGTGTGTATTCTATTTAAAAACAACAACTTTGAGTTCAAGTTAAAAAGATTCAAAGGGACAAATATGGAAATTATCTCATGATCGTAATTAGAACCATGGAATGTGTTATACTAATTGTTTAATGTTTACGGTTCCAGCAGGGACGATCCATCTTTTTATGAACTCTTACAAAACCAGATTAAAGAATATTCAAAACTCGGTACATAATAGCAGTTGGTGACTGAAATCTCGTTCTGGACCCCCCTCAATAGACTATGATAATTACAAATGTAATAACAATCCTAAAGCTGAGAGAAAGTCCAAAAATTTGATGGATGATATATAAGCTAGCAGATATCTGGAGAGAGATAAATCCAGACTGCAAACGGTATACTTGGCGAAAATTAAGCTCTTTTAAAACAAAGCAGGCTGGACTTCTTTCCTATTTTTGAATACCTTCTTTACTTTGTTGAGGAAGGTATTCAAAAAATAAGACCACTCTATGGTAACTGTTATCATTAAAATTTGGAAATGATTCTACTGCAAAAACATTTTGGAAGTTTAACAGTTCGTTGTTAAGGGATAAGCAGTTTGTAGAAGAGAAATAAACGACGTCATTAATAATTTCACTCAGGAGTAGGCCTATGCCGCTGCACACTACGATAAAGCAGAAAATATTTGACATTCCGAAGTGTGAGTTAGAACATAACCGTACCGGATCACGTTTCTCTAGACTTTATTGATGAAGATCAGAACTAAAACTATGGCACGGGCATCCTTAAAGAAAGAAAGAAAAGAAGAAACTCTTTTTTTGTTCTACTCAGTCTAACTTTTGGGGTTCGATAACGTCTTCCAGATGGCAAACGTTCATAATGCTTGACTAAGATTATGGCTACTATCGCTCACAATCATCTGCGACTTTCAAACTGCTCTTGTTCAGACAACACATTCAACTTATACTCTCTCTCCCATAATCTTGCTACAGATTTTCACCACCTTGTTCAGCACATTCTTGCTCTTCACAGCTAGGCTTCTATATACCAACAGATAGAAGAGAAAGTAACATGGACTCAATTAACATCTGTTAAAATCCTTGCAACACTTTTCTATTCACAATTAAGGCTCTCTCAGCTTCTGAAGGCAAAGATCCTTGATTGACATTTCCTGTGGATAAAATTAGTTTTGCTATAAAGTTTAATTTGTTTTCAGATTATTGTGCCTAGATATTTTATATTCACTCACACGTTCAACTTTCTCACCGCTGATATGAAGGTCCGGAACAGCTGGGCGAGTTTTCCTAAAAATCAATCAGCAATTCTTTTGTCTTTGTACATTTAGGTTCAGAGAGTTGTCTTCACAACTCTCTGAAAAAAAAACGGCAGGAAAAAAACGAAAGGAAGATGGGAAAGTGCAATAAATAGAATAGAAAGGATACAAAAAGAAAACAACACTTGACATACCAAAAAACACACAAAACTTTAAGGGTCAAGAGCTAACGGAAATAACAGGAAAGAAAATGGAAGCAGTGTGTTGCCAAGATCAAGCGCGTCGGTGGGTAGCAGACGGGGAGAAAAAATTTGAAAATTCTTTTGTAATTGGGATTGGAAGAAGAGACATTATGTAAACAAGCACATCCCCCATCTGACAATGGATAATGGAAGAAACTGTTTAAGGACCCGAGAGATGAGATGTAAGAACAGAGATCAAACGTTTCTATGAAAAGTTGTATTAAGGAAGAAAAGTATGAGATAGCCGAATTACAGATGTAGTCAAGGAGATACCAAAGCTACCATCAGAGAAACAGTTTGCTACTTGAAGGTGAAATCACCTCTTGAAGCTGAAAGCTGAGAAGAAGCGCTGAAAAATATGAAAAACGAAAAGAGTCCGGGAACAGATGCTTTCCTACCAGAATCTTTTTTACGGTTTTCTTTGGAAACAATTAGGTTATCTAGTGGATAGAGCACTTAATAAGTCATTCAGGGATGGGGAAATTGTCATCATACCCGGGAAGGAGGCTTGATAGTATGTAATCCTAAAAGTGACAAGCTGAGAAACTTTGTAAAAAAAAAAAACTGACGTCATCATCTCATTGTTAAACACTGTATATAAGATTGGATCCTTGTGTATAGCTAACAGGTCTAAAATTCGTTCTTCTCAAAGCTAATACACGAAGAACCAAACAGGTTTCATGGGGAAAGAGATCTATTGATGATAATGTTAGGTTATCTACGCATCTTAGAGTTATTTACAATCTAAACATTTTCCCGGGATGCTAATCTGGGGTAGACTTTGAAAAAGCGTTCGATTCCCTAGATTGGAAGTTTTTGCATAGGGCATTAGAATCATTTGGATTGGGAGGGGGAGGGAGGGATGTATGTCGTTTGATAAAGACATTCCATACAGGAAAAATGCAGGAATAAAAAGATAGTATAAATGATGTGAATGGTCAGTGCTCAGATTGGCTCAGTAGAGAAGATTAGACAGGGAGAGGACCCATATCTCCGTATTTGTTTATACTTTCAGCCAAAATTCTGGGTATAACGGAGTAAGAGAGAATAGGGACCATAAAAGGAATAAATGTAATGATGCCGAACAGAAAATATCCCAGTTCACAGACGATACACAATTGTCCATCATTCAAGGAGATAAAAACATCCTTTGAACAAACAATGAAACGTTAGTTAGAGAGGGAAATTTGGAACAGTTTCAGGTCTATTCATGAATATGATTAAAACAAAAGTAGTATGGCTAGGAAGGCAAAGTCGGTCGGGTATTTGCCTCATCTAAAAATTGGATTGGAGCCCAAGGGGGTGTAAAATACTTGGGATATGTTTTATGACCGATCTCATAAAATGCGTTAAGTTAAATTAAAGCAGAAAAAAATCTTGGAAGTTTTAAAACTCTTCTCAAGATATGGGCAAACAAGAAATATTCACGTCACTTGGTAGAGTAGTCAGTAGTCCTGAAATCACTAATATGTTCAAAATTGGTGTGGGGTTCTCTGGATATTGTTACAAAACCCACCGATTGATATCATAATTTTCAGAAAAAAAAAAAAGTTTCCAATTTCATTTGGAACAATAAACCCTGACAGAATAATTTCAAGAAAGAAAAAGAAACTACTGATTAATTAAAAAGTAGTAGACGGACGAAGGCCTAGGTATCCCTTCTCTGACACATATTATTGCCTCATTAAAAATCTCGTGGTGTTTAGAAAACTTGTAGTAGGCAGATTCAACTAGATGTCCATGATGAAGATTGAGAAAGTTTATACACAGTAGATTAATTTTATACAAGATTTATGGGACAATATGCCCCCTCCTGGCTGCCTCCCATTACACAAACTCTAAATCAATTCAAATTCCTTTTGGAAAACTACTTTCCAAAGCATACAGGAATTCTGTGTTAAAGATGACATCAGAGATGCTGCTGACAGGATGGCCGAAAAAATTTTCTATACAACAACAAATTCAAAAAAAAAAAAACCCACTACTTATTCTTTAAACGTGGGTTAGGAACTAGGGGGAAAAGGGAGTGGAGATCGTGTCGGGGAGCAGGCATATTGTCAGTCAGGCGGAGGGAACGCTTATGACGTATTCCACAGTTTCAAAGGACAAAGACGACATTCAAAACAACAAACTCTATGAGAGTTCTTCGGGATGCGTGCGTACATTAATTAAGAATATTGCAAGAAATCTGGGATGAACCTAGACGGCAGTAGAATAAGAAAAATACCGAGATCTCTTAACACTTATACTTTCTCTCTCAAAAAAAAAAAAAAAAAAGGACAAAGCTATACTTATAACATCTTTATGGCAGGGACAACCGACATCAACCGAAATACTGTAAAATAAATGGATTGAAGACATATCCAAAAGCATGGTGAAATGGAATATTATATTTCCGAAGATTTAGAAAATAAAAAAGAAATTAAATGAAATGGTTTCAAATCACTGCCCACCTAGTAGATTTCTTTGGTATTGTATTGTATTGTATTGTATTGTATTGGTATTGTATTACTGTATTGCATGTTGTATCGTTGTGTTGTTTTTACATCGTCTTGTATTGTAACTGTTTCATATCACAACTGTGACAGGTACATTAAGTTTCAAGATGTGTATTTGCTTGATGTTTTCCATTTTCATGCTTTTGATGTATCTTTCTTGTGTATCGGTGTGTGTGTGTTGCGTGCATCATGAAGTGCGTGCGTGAGTCGACTGTGTGTGTGTGTGTGGTGTGTGTGTGTTGTGTGTGTTGTGTGTTGTGGGGTGTGTGCTGCATGTGTGGTGGGTGTGTGTGTGTGTGTGTGTGTGTTGTGTTAAAAAACAGATTTTACTGTTGTAAAAAGAGACATGCAGACATACATGTGTTCATGGTACCGGATTTTTGCGCAATGTCACTCTTTCTGCGCATCTGTAGGCTGCGCTGCAATTGCTTGATTATTGAATTATAAACAAAACAAAACAACAAAACAAAAACAAAACAAAACAAAAAATGCAAAAAACAACACAAAACAACAAATAAACACGAGAGATCCACTAATACCTAAAACTGTCCTGTAATCATACAAGGATTACGTACGCAGCCAATGGAAAGAAAAGAAACCTTGACTGTAGGCAGAAAGTCTGAGTGACAGTGTAGTAGGGGAAGCCCTGTGCCATAGTGTTTGAAAAAAAAGTTTGTTCCCAAGTCCCAGAAACTCTGCCCGTTCCCCAGCTGACCCCACAGGACCATTGGTAACTGCTCAGTGCCCTGGTTGATGACTTCAAAGAGCACGCTGACAGTCTGTGACCTGCCGACTGACTGCTTATTGGGATGAGGCAGAGATATTTGAAAACTGACATGTGGCTATATGACACTTGTGTGCCCCGCATGGATTTTTTTTCCGTTGGTGGCAGTTAACTGATATAAAATGATAATGAATAATGCATAATGATGATGGTAATCATCATCATCATCATCATCCCAATCATCATCATCAAGTCATCGTCAGTCAAAAAAATAACCATTGACGCGGTCTTCTAGCTCAAACATGATTTGTTGGCGATTTTCCAAGAATGCTAATGAGTCACAGTTACAAAAGAAGGTAAAGATCACATCTCTCTATCTCCTCTCTCTCTCGCTCTCTCACTCTGTCACACACACACACACACACATCCACAACCCACCAACAACACACACACCACACACACACACTAACACACACACACACACACACACACACTGATTGAGTGTTTCTCTCTCTGTCTCTCTCTCTCTCTGTCTCTCTCTCGCTCGCTCGCTCGCTCGTGACACACGCACCACACGCGCCACACACACACACACCGCGCGCGCGCGCGCGCGCGCACACACGTGTCTCGCACACAAGTACACACCCACAACACTGCCCACACACACCACACACCACACACCACACGCGTCGCACGCACGCACGCAACAACCACACACACACACCACACACACACACACACACACACCGCACGTCACGCACGCCACGCACGCACGCACGCACACACACACACACACAACACACACAACACAACACACACACGACACACACCCACACACCCACAACACACACACGTACACAAAGATATCTACATACCTCTCTATGGATGTGTGTATTTACAGAGAGGAGAGAGGAGATAGAGAGAGAGAGAAGAGAGAGTTCCCGACGGTGAGAGAGAGGGCCGAGAGAGAGAGAGAGAGGAGATCGAGAGAACTGCAAGTTTCCTGTTGGCACAGCCTTTGGTTTTCTAATATGTTTATTTTTGTGTGTAAGTTCAGACTAGTATGTTTATCTAATACAAGTGTGTGTGTGTGTGTGTGTGTCGTGTGCGTGTGCAGTGTGTGCGTGCGTGCGTGCGGGTGTGCGTGTGTGTGTGTGTGTGCTCTGTGTGTGTGTGTGTGTGTGTTAGGTGCTATGTGCTTCTCAGGCCAAGGGCAATGACAACACAAAGAAGCCCAGAGAATGTGTGCCAAAATAGACGCCAGGTTAGCAGCGCGCTCAAACACAGAGGCAAAGTGGAAGGGCGTCAAGGAGTCTACTCAGTTTGGAAATACATCTGTTCGTTCACGTTAGGCTTGATTCCTGTAGGGTCGGGACTTCCAGGCAGTCGCGAGTACGTTGCACAATCAGAATTCGACAGAACTTTTCTTTTTCTTTTGTGACATATTGTCACCCTGTCTTATGATAACTTTTGGTTTGTTTTCATTTGTTACAAGTAAGACACTTATTTATTTGACTTGTCAACCAATCACAGATACATAATATAGAGAGGATAATATATAAAGTAGCTCCATATGTTTGGCAGACCATTCATATGTTGCCTTCGCACATGGTAGTATATTTTAGTATGGGGAGTTGAATGATGGTAGTACCACAGCCCATGTGTTGTCTTGTTCTTTCCCCACACACCCGATTTTGCAGTTGGACAATGTATTCTTCAGTATTGCCAGTGAACGTCTAGTTCACGCCCCGAGTTGTTTGTGGTTATAACTAAAGGGTTTTGCTAACATGCAATGACCTCCATTCTTTCTTGTCTTGACTGTCGTTGGAATATTAAGCTGAGGAGATCCCTGGACACTTTTTTTTTCCCCCATTGTCTTCATGTAGGACAGTTGGTTCTGTTTTGCGTAGCAGCGTGTGAGTTGGTTGAGGAGTTTATCTCACTAGCACTGTGGGGTTCTCACCCTTGTGGCTCTTAGGATGCTCAAGGTCTGTGTGTCCTCTTTCACTGTGTCCTGGTCGCAGGGCTAATCGTAGGACAAAGTGATTGGTCGTCTATCACAGCTGTCTCCCATGTACTTAGCTGCTTATGGTTTCAAGTTTTGAACACTTGCTTTGATGTGTGTTTTTGATGCTTTCGTGTAGATTTGTCACCACTTGTTTGTGCACTGTTTTCAGTTGCAACTACTGCAGACGTTCTTTGTTCAGAGTATTTCAGCCTGTTCTTTCTTCTGACAGTGGATCGCTGAAGGTCCTGCCTGAATCATCAGTTCAGAGCCCATCACTTTCAAGTGCATCAGTCATCCTTTCCAGAAAGATGTCCAAGAAGGTGTTGGAGAGTCGAAAGTCCTTGTATGATGCCAACATTCGCCTAGGCTGGCCATTGTAGAGATCTGCAATGATAGCGTATTTATTAAAAATATTCTTTTTCCCCCTAAGGAGGTTTACCGATGTTGTAGAATTCTCGTGGCTGCCAGAAGGCAAGCATCCAGGTTTTGTCCAATGCTTGTTTACCAAGTATATGGAATCATTGTGTAGATCTTTCGGGTAAAGAAGTCTTATTCACAAAACATGGTTTTGGAAACTGAAGATTGGTTTAGTGGCGCTACTTCTTCCACCGGGAAGTAGCCGTTTATTCAGCAATACAACCGTTCTGCTCGGTTTAACAGTCTGTTGAGTCAGAATGATCACCATCACTTCCTCGGGTCGTTGATGAGGATGGCCTCAGGTGGTAAGTTCCAGTATGGCATGGCTGTTAGGGCTATATTTCTTGCGGTGAATGAGGTCCGAGGACTGGGTGCTTGGTGTCAGCATTGCTGCTGCCATTTCTCGTTCTGCCAGATCTTGTTACCAAGTGACATTTTCCTAAGACCTTGACCACATCTCCAGCTCCAGTCGTGTTTAGCGTTTGAAGGTTGCGTATGGTCCATTCCCTAAACTGACTTCCATGTTTAGAGCAGTTTACCGATGCCTCTCCTTCTGTAGGTACGACCTTGACTGGCCACCTGTGAATGGATGACAAGGATAGTTCAGCACATCTGGATCTTCTAACCAGTCTTTGTGGTTCTCAACAGTTACGTTCTGTCAGTTCATCGCTTAAGCATATCTTGGTCTTTCGTGAAGTGAGACCGAGTAACCCTGCTTGTGTGTCGGCTGGGTGGTGATTTTACCTTACCACGCCTGTCTGCACTTCACTGTCGGCACGCTCCCTTGGTTATTGTTGTATATTACATAAGGTCGTTGTATCTTGTGCTTCTGGTCAGCCATGATTTTCATGGCTCGGTTGGGTATGTTTATAATCCATCAGGTCTTTTCTTTGTGTACTGGTCAGCCATGCTTTTCAAGCTCTTTTGGTATTGTTTAATTATTCCCATCAGGTCTTTTTTTTGGTGATCTGGTATCAATCATGTCTTTCCATGCTCTTCTGGTTGGTTGTTTAGACACTTCCAGGACTTTTTCATCTCTTGTGCTTCTGGTAGCCATGCGCTTTCATGCTACTTTTTGGTTTCGTCGTCTGATTTAATTTTTCCTTAGAGTAGCGGCACGTTTTGTTTATCACCCTTTCTATGGGCTTTCGTTGTTGGTTGCACCGTACTTGCTCCCCGTACCCCTTTGACCCCTAGTTCCTTTACTGCTCTTCGCGCTCTCATTTATCACAGAGGTTAAGGAGCTTTGAATGCTATTGACTTTGGGTGGATGCAGTGACCACGAACACCATCTAACAGTTCTCACGTCTTCTTCTTTTCGGCGTCCCCTGGTCATGAGAGGTTCTCAGATAGAAAGTTACGGTAGATTGGGCACGTCAGCGGTCCGTCGGAGTGGAGCCAGCGTCCCCACCGACTTGTCTTGGAGGTGCCATATGATCCAAGCGGTTTGATTTTGGAGAATAAAAAAAACAACTCCCTGCCAAATCACATAAATCGCCAGTCTTGTGTTGCTTTATTCTCTCCATAACTGGCGATGAAAACGCACCTGGCTTAGGTTTTGATACTCATTTCTAATTTCATTTCCTGCGTCCACCTGTGACTTTTCACACTGCGTGGGTACTGGCCTGGATAGGCTGCGTCCGTTGACATTCCCATCCTTGTAACATTCACTTGCCACAATTTCAATGTAACGTTAATTTAACGGTATCATTCACCCAATCACTGAGTATCCTAGTTTCCTTTCTTTGAGACTCCTTTTCCATGTTTATGGCATGACTCGTTTTTTCATTCTATGAAATTGTCCTCTCATAGGTGAGTCACCAGAATGGGGGCAAGCCTGCTGAGGTCTTTACAGACCAAACAGCTTCATGTCACGTGCTGTTCCTGGTTTGACCTTCCATTTAATGGAGCGACGGAACCACGACAGAGAAATCAGTAGGGAAGTGTTAAGCTCTCAGTCTCATGCCTCTTTAACAGTGGGTGTTTTATAGACCATGCATTTCAGACGGGGCGGGATTTTATGTTGCTCAAAAACTCCTATCAGGA
>JADBJO010022115.1:0-7500 GCA_016801955.1 Conus betulinus
TGAGAGAGAGAGAGAGAGGAAAGGCGAAAGATTAAACAAAACTGATGTGTCGGGAGACTGTTCTTCCCAGCAAACTTTCTTGCCCCATAATCAAGTCAACATTGTCTTTTAAATGCGTAAGTGGTCAGAAAAAAAAAAAAATGGCTTTCGGGCGATGCTCCTGTCAGTATTTTTTCATGAATGTTAAGAGTTTATGGGTTGAAGAGGAACAGTATGGCGAATTTTATCAACCATGGCCCCCCTCTCCTTCACTCCACTATACCCCTCCGACTTGCACTATCTCTGCCCCATTTCCTGCACATCCTTTCTGTCCACAAATGATGTATGTGATGTAGTGTCATATCGCACCAGCCCAAGTCCTCTCTCTTTCTCTCCCGTCTCCCCCCCCCCTCCCCCCTCTCTGTCCTCTACTCCCTCACACACACACACACGCGCTCGCGCGACGCGCTGCGCCAACGCACCGCAACGGCAACCACGCCACGCACAGTACACACTCACAGAATCAACACGTAAATTCAGAGAGATGCAGATACCCAGGACCGCCCCCGGACCGCCACGGACAGCACACAGGACACGATGGCGCGATGACCCCCATTGATTCCCATTCCCATATCATATTATATGTACACGTAAGTAACTCCCTATCTATCCACTTCCATACTCACAACTGTCTCCTATCACCCCCTGCCCATTATCTCCTTCTGTCTGCGTCCGGCGTCTTCTCTCTCTCCTCTCTCTCTTCTCGTCCGCTCTCTCTTCTCTCTCGTCTCTCTATGTTTCTCCTCCGCAGCACTCGATCTCTATCTGTACCTGTCAGAGATAGATGAGTAGAGAGATAGATAGATAGATGAGATAGAGAGATTGAAGTACTATGTGTGCTGTGTGGTGGTTGTCGTGTGTGTGTGTGTGTGTTGTGGTGTCCTGTGTGCTGGCTGTATATAAAATCTGGCCCGTTAAGCTACGTTTTGGAACACAGTCGGCGCCTCAGCCTTGGTTCTCCTATCTGTCGCTAAATGTGTGACACTGTTGTAGGCAGCGGTCTTCGTGAAGGACCGCGCAAAACCGGTCCCACAATCGCCTTGCTTCAGCTCTTCTTCTCTCCCTATTCAGTCCTCACGGAGTAGGACATTGATCAGTGAGCTGGAATAAAGTCCCGAGGTGTGCCCACTGGTTGATCGATAGTTGCTGCTTGCTTGATTTACGCGCTGGTTCCGTGGCGTTGGTGAGTCCACGAGCACACTTTCCTTCTGTGTAATTTTTATACACTCCACGGCTTGAACTATGAACACGACGAGCGTCGGTCAGTACGTCGAAGCCCTCATACTGGCGCCGTCTGACTGTGCAAATCAGTTACACTGACACTCGCCTTCAATCGTTCTATTCCTCTCTCGTCGGACTCATATATTCGGTCAGGCACAACAACTACACCACAACACTACACCAATACACATATCAAGTCACCAACCACCCATCACCACACACACTCAAATAAGACTAAACACACACGACACGGTGGTCCACCACACTATACGCACATACCATCAAGTCCTCCCTTAATTGCCCACCCACACGGCCCGCCTCGACCAACAAACCCATCGTAACCACACTCCACCATACACACACTCACACACACCACCACACACTACACCACACCTTTCGGTTGGTTGCATGGAAAGAATGGTCAGTATCTCCAATATATCGAAGGAAGTAAAAAAGAAGCAATTTAAATCCCTTTTACCAAAACGGTCTTATAGGTATTGGGCCCGATGTCAAAGTCATTTGTCAGCCTAACTAAACACAAGGACAGTATTATCAAGGCATCTCACGTAGCAGCTGCTGTGTTTGTTGTCTTAGATTCTTCTGGCGCACGTTTCTCCTCTAGGCCAGCACACTTTTAGTATCTTTGTAGGACATACCTCAACCAACTTTATTATTCACCATAAAATATAGATCACCTTTCCTAAGATGTCATTACCTCGGTCAGCTGATTCTGCATAAAACCCAAACCCAGTCAGTTGGAGTTGGTTGCTTGTTATTTGTGTTGTGATTATTTTGACTTTTCGGCTGCCAAACGAGTAGGGCTTCTTAATGATCCAATCCTAATCGTCCTAGTACGATACGTGCTATTATTATCATTATTATTATTTTATATTTTTAGTTGATAAATTATTATTATTACTTATGGTCTAGACGACCTATCCCTGGCCAGAGACCAAGCTGTCTAACGCGGCTTTGCGAAATCCTGCCAACTCTCGTTTGACTAAGCACACGGTGCACTGCCCTAACCAGACGGGTCTTATGAGGCACCGCACCCTGACACCACCGCCCGTCCCTGCTGGCGCTCTTTATTCACGTCCGATCTCCCCACCCTGTCATCTCCAGTCACAACCGATCGATCATCGGCCCTTGTAACGCCCACCCTCTTTCGCCACCTCTCTTCAGTACCGCCAGCTTCTTTCCCACGCCACGCAGTGCATGCTATGAAGACGTGTCAATCCAAACCGGCCAACACAACTGTGACTTCTCTTCCCGAACAACTTGACTGATGGGAACTTTTACGTCAATACGTGTGTGCAAGCTGTCTGTGTGCAATTTCACACACGGAACTCGGTTTATAGTATTCGAATGGTATGTAACGCCGAAACAGCCAAGGGTGACCGTAGCTGGACGTATTTGGGAAATGGACGGGGGACCGTTCAAAATCAATGTAGACAAACTCCGAGTGAAAAGACAATCCCCCCATGCCCTGAACCCCCTCAAAACGAACAGAAATTCCGAGGCAATCACCAAAGGATTTACGGAGTCCAGTGCGTCATACCAAACCCGGCTTCTTTCTATTCCGAACCCACACTATGCCTGCCACAACAAAAAACGAAGTGTCCCAGAGCAAATACGATTAGGGACAAGGGCAGAGCATGGGGGCTTCACTCATAATTCAAAAAAACTACTCTCGACCAAATCTAAAGCAAAAGAAAAAGACTAAAAGCATAAGTAAACTGTTTGGTGGTTTCCAATTTGGTATGCGAACGGCCAATACAGTATGGTTACTTATTGTTAAGACAAGTTCTTGTCATGCAATTCATTTTTGTTTTAAAAATGCAGCAGCAATAAGAAATTGAAATAGAATGAAACAAAAGTAGCAATTGACATTGGTACTGGAGAATATTAATAATATTGTATGAGAAAAAGAATAAAAATATTCTAAGAAGTCAACATTAAAGTTCACCATAAGCAAACAACTTTGTTTTTCAGATATGTTATTAAGAAAGTAAAAAGAAAGGACACGACAAAAAAGTTTGCTGTGTTCTTTGACAAAAGGAAAAATAAAATTAATAAAAAGAAATAAAAACAATTATTGCACAGGACCTATAAAAAGAAACAGAGGCGAAAACGGGAACAAAGATGATTAAAATATATATGAGAACAACAGCCAAAACTAGACAAAAAAATAGAAAAAAAATAATGCGAGTGGGGAATGAATAGAATCAAAGGTGCTTTAATTTAAAAGGAAAGAAGAAAGCAATATAGGAAAAAGTATGGAATCAATGGACTCTGGAAAGCGAGGACCCACCCATTATCATGATTTATTATTATTTTAGTGTGTATGTATTGGTTGGTAATTTGGGTGATTATTTTATTACCTAATTATTCAGCGTATGACCGTGAGGATGCGACAGATACACAAAGGGGAGAAAAGGAAGGGATCAAAAAGTTAACACACCACCATGTCCAGTCAAACGTTTTTACAGTGATCGAAATGCGACTAAGTCTAATTTTGCACGCGTTTCACTAGGGTTTCGTGGCCTTGTCTTCCAGCCATGCCCGCAGGGGAGGGATGTGGGGTAAGGTGGAGGGCGCCGTTGCTGGGAGCGGGGGTGGGTTGGGTAAGGAAGAAGAAGAAACCTCTATCTGGACGTGGCCTCTGCGGAGAGAGAACCGATTAGGAGGGGACGCGGGTGGAGAGGGGGGCGAGGGAGCTCTTACACTGATGGGGATATTTTGGTAGGGGAATAGACATGAATGAAGAGGGGCGGGGGTTAAAATGGGTAGATGAGCGGGGGCGGGAGGATTAGGGAATAAAAGGTAGAGTAGATGTTGTCTAGCGTTGACCACGCAGGTGTCTTAGCAATGGCATTAGAACACCATTGGTTAAACGTGTCCATGTGCAACAAAGTGCAGCAAAACATGGATGTACTTAGACAGCTAGGAGCGATTTTGTTTAGAGCGGGACGGGAGGGGAGTGTGGTATTGGTGTTAGGATGGGTGGGATGGGGGAATTGGGACGGTGTGGGATAGGAATTGGGGGTGTGTGTGGGATGTGGGTTGTTCTTTAAAAAAAGGATTGCACTATTCTGAGCTTCTGGAGGGTGGGAAACCTTAAAAACTAAAGGAGTCAGGGAGGGAGAAGTGGGACACGGTGAGGAGGGAGGTGGGGGTGGGGTGGGGAAACAGAGAGAGAGAGGGGATGGGGAGAGGTGGGGAGGGGGAGGGAGGTGCGGGAGGTAGTTGCGAAGAGGGGGGGGGGGGGAGAGGGAGCTTAGGTAGTGGGAGATGTTGAGAATTAGGGAGGGGAGTGAGATACAGTGGGAGGGGTAGGGGAAGGGGACGACAGAGAAGAGTAGTAAAGGGCAATTTCTTCGAGACGTAGAGGTGATACCGTTGTTAAGGGGGTGAATTGTATGGTGGTATATTTTGTAGTAAAGAAGGGTGAAACAAGTGGTATGGAGCTGGGGGGACGCAACGCGGGGAAGGTAGTGAAGTGTAAGAGTCGTGGGGACTAGCGGAGGCGGGGGGAGAGAGCGAAGAGGTGGAGGGGAGTTAAAGTGAGGTAAGTGAAGCGGGGGACAGTTAGAAGCGCTTGTTAAGGATAGCTGGGAGAAGGAGTAGAGCAAGGTAGGGGGGGAATGGGGCGGGAAAGCGGAAGATTGGAGTAGGGCGGGGGGGGAACACGAAGCTAGATGTCAAGGAGAAAGGTTGAGGGGCGAGTAGGGCGCAGCTGGAAGAGTAGCTTACAAGGGGGGGGGGGAGTAGGCGTGAAGGAGTAAGATAGAGGGGGGGGATAGTTTAGCAAAACCACGCCACTAACACAAAAAATGTGAAGCCACATAGTGGCTGTGCCGAGACATGTGAACATCACGTTGCCCGCACGTTCGAGTCAGACGTACACAGGCTAGTCACAACAGGAGGGGAGAGGGGAAGGCGGGCACACTAAAAGCAGAGGACTACAGGAGCCAGTTGGCAGACTCGTAACTAAAGGAAAGAGGACATAATTTGAACCTAAAGACACACATTGCCACCACAACACAAGCAAAAACACCAGAATGGAGTAAGCGGAAGACCCACACCACACACACACACACACACCCCCACACACCAACCAACACACAAACACAAACACACACACACGCACGCACGCCACGGCACGTGCGACGCCCGCGCACGCACCATACACCCACAAACAACACACAAAGTCAACACACACACAAACACAAACACACACACACAACATTACAACAAGACACAACACCATCATACAGACAACCGCACAGTACCCACACACACACACCACACTGCACACACACACCACACACACACACACACATCACACACACATATCCAAATTAGTATCATTATTATCAGTCAGTATTAGGTCAGAAACCCAGAAAAGTAAGAAATAAATACAAGCATATTAGATGCAAACCACTGTAAGTTAATTCACATGAACAAAGAAGGATATCCACTTCTGTATCACAACACAAACATCTACACACCACACACACAATCACTACACACCCATCAACCGAGCGAGATGAGAGAGAGAACCTTGAGAGAGATCCCCCCCCCCGCCCCCATCCCCCCCCCCCCCCCCCCCCCCCCGTGCGGAGCCCCCCCGCCCCCCCCCCCGTTCGTGAGAGGAGACGAGCGAGTTGCGAGGGGAGAGTGGAGATGTAGTGGAGAGGTAGAGGAGGGATACCCCTTTCTCCATGCCAGCACTCGTATGTGGCATCACCACGGACAGGGCGTCTTTAACCACGCTATAGCATCCATTTCATTACCAGTCAACAGTTGCACACCCAAGTCCAGGAAACAGCGTTCCTTTCGACTCCCCCCCGCGCTGTAATGACAACCACTTCTTTTATCTATGTCCATTAATACCAGCACACGTCACATTGCCGTCGGCTGAACCCACACCCTTACCACCCCTCACTCAACGGTTACAAAGCGAGGTCTCAATTAGTGTTGTGATGTACCCAGTCGGTGTCTCTTTCAAGGCATATCAACAAGCATCACTGATAGTAAAAGCTATATAAACAGACCAATAACGAGATCTGTCAAACCAGTGATTAATCTGGAGTTAAGCATGTCTTATTAAACACACACACACAAACGAAGTCCGACACATCCACACAACATTCTAAACGCACCCCCAGCACGGACCGACGCAAGCACGCGACACACACACACACAAACACAACCACACAAACACACACACACACCGCACGCATGCACGCGCGCGCGCGCGCGCGCCGCCGCAAGCACGCAAGCAAGCACGCACGTACAACACACACACACACACCACACACACCACACAACACAACACTAGCACACACAACACACACACCCCGACGGATGCACACGCGCATTATGACCACATCTACATTACCATCATTCATCAGCAAGGCACCCTTGCCACTAGTGCTGCAGTTACTAGTGCACATACGTTTGGGTGAAAACAAGGGGTTTCCTGAGTCATCAAAGTCTGTTTATCTAAGCTGAGTTGTGCGTTCTGTCATTTGCACCTGCCAATGAGAGTGGTCCAGCTTTCTCATTCATATTTTACCAATATGTGCGTTTGTTTCTTCTTCTTGTTGTTGGTGGTGGTGGGCGGTTCTTGTTTTACACTGTTAAATGATGCCTCTGATGTTTGTTTCTCTATAATATCAGAATGTGACAATAAAAACAATGCTTCTTTTTGGTGATGGTGGTGATGGTTTTTTGCCCCAGCATTGTAAATGATGACTTCTGACGTTTGTTCTCTCTAGACAAGATCGTTGACGTGCAAACAATGCTTCTTTTGGTGGTGGTGTGGTGGTTGGTGGTGGTGGTGATGCTGTTTTGTTTTTTTGTTTTGTTTCTCTCGAAATCTGGCTTGTGAATGATGTTACTGAAATTTTGTTTCTCTCTATCAGAATGTGACACAAAAATACTTCTCGTTCTTTGTGGCGGTGGTTTTTTTTTTTTTTTTTTTTTTTTTTTTTTTTTTTTTTTTTTTTTTTTTTTTTTTTTTTTTTTTTTTTTTTTTTTTTTTCGAACACTGTGATGATGCTTCTAAACGTTTTTTCTCCTCTCTCGATCCATCGTGACACAAAACGTTTGTTTCCCCTCTCGTCTTTGCCTCGTGGATACAGAGTATCCCTCACCGTTATCTGGTGGCCGTCATGGCAGGCCTGTGCTGCTCGCTAACCATAGGGAACGCGAACGGCCTTTAGCCTCGTCATG
>JADBJO010022115.1:20000-28438 GCA_016801955.1 Conus betulinus
TTCTTCGTCCCAGACTCCACGCGCAGCCACACATCACAACCCAGTCAACCGTGTTCCCAAGTTGTGTCTCGACTGAAATGCCCGTCCAAGTGACCAAGACAGGAGGAGAGCCGAGGCGCACAGGTATTCTACAGTTCACAGAGAAAAAGGCAATCAGTTCTGCTCCCCCGCTCACTTTATTTATCCCAGCTCCTCGAAGTCCTGTGTTTTTTACAACAAGGAAACCACAACTGCAGCGGGACACTCGGAGTGTGCCAGTGTCAGTGATTGTGGTGTGGCAGAATGTGTGCGATTTGTGTGAAGAAGAAAGTCAGTCTACACACACACACACACAAACACTCACACTCAACCACCTGACCATATAATACTATCACGGACACACATCCCGATAAGGATGAGCTGGTGACTTGAACCACCTGTGCGATTGATAATGTTGTGTGACGAGTGAGCACGATGCTGCACCGAATGTCCGAGAGTATTGATGCTTCGAGCAACGAACATGTTAGTACTGAAGACCTTGGCCAGCAATCAAGACGTTCACCCTAAGAGTCTCTGAGAACCAGTAAATAATTGATCAGTAAGAACCAAAACGTTCGTAACGGAGTAGATGGACAGTTCATAAGAATCCACACCCGGCTGTTTCAGAACGGAAATCCTAATGCTACGTACTGTGTCTGAATGATAAGTTGTTTCCCCACGGTGAGGTTCCCATATGCTTACTGTGATGCTTAGTAAGTGACCTGTATGCTTACGCTTATGTTACGTTATCATACCTATTTGATATGATTTTCTTTGCGTGATGTGACTGTATATATTATTTGTCATATCAGTCTGACCCTATCCAGTTATTAGCATACAGGACCTCCTCTCCTTCCCACCACCCCATATTCAAACAATAGATCATTAGCATTTGGTATCGTATTCTCTCATCTCTCTCTCTAATCTCTCTCTCTCCTCTACGTCCTCTCTCTCTGTACGTCTACCCCCTCTCTCTCCCTCCTCCCATCCTCTCCTCTTCTCACCTCTCTCTTTCTCTGACCCCTGTTCTCTCTTTTTCAAATTTTTCAGCTTTATCCTTTCCCTTCCTTCCCCTTCTCTTCTTCATCTCTCCTCTCTCTCTTTCTCTCGCTCTGCCAACCCCTCCTTCAATGTCCTATTGGTCGTCAGTTGGACGATTAGTAGCCTCCAGTATTTTCTCCTCCTTCTCCCTCCCTCCTCCCCGTCCTCCCTCAGCCCTAGACCTTTCTCTCGTCTCTCCTGACACCTCCGCATCTCTCTACCTCCTCCCCTCTCTTCTCTCTTTCCTCACTACGCTCCAAGACAGTTTCTCTCCCCCCTCCCCTCCCCCTCTGAGTTTCTCTACACCGCTCCGACTCTTCTCTGGAGTCCCTCCTCTCTCCCCGGTTGTAGCAAAGCCACGGGATCAGACTACACAGGAGAAAGGACTCCCTTCTCTCTCCCTCAGCTCCTCTCTCACTCCTCAGGAAAACTCTCCTTCTCTCTCCCCTCTGTCCCCCGCCTCTATCCACTCTCCAGACCGGTCCTCTCAGCTCTCGGCTCTCTATAGGCACCTCTCCTCTGCCCTCTGGGAGGGATCTCCCCCTCCTCCTCTCTCCCTCGACGACACGTCCAACTCCCACTCGACGACTGATCTCTCATAAAGAAAAGGTCCTCCCCTCTCTCATCCTCTCTGGAATCCCTCCTCTCTCCTCCCCTCTCCTCTCTGAGCCAGGTCATCACTGCCCTGGTCTCAGTTGGTGCTTACTAGGAGTGTCGGTGTTCCGTGTTTGGGTCAGACCGCTCACGTCAAGGGACACCTCGCTGAAGCTTTTCCCCCCCCTCTGTTGTTTTCCACCTACCGCGGCCAAGACAGTTCCCCCTGTGGAACTTGAGTTCTCTACACAACGAGTTTGGTGGAGAGCCGGTGTTCACGCCAGGATCAGACTACCAGGAATGACTTACCTTAGCATAACGTTCAGCATCTCACCGCAGAAAACTAACGTATTGCCTGTGGTGTCTGCCGTAAACACGACTGTCTATCACCGCATACGCCTAGGCCATTACTCCAGCCCCAGGGATATACCCTAGCTTTCGAAACGCAGACACTATCCCCTCAACCACCGAAAGAATTCATCAAAGACAAGGATGATAGGGTATGGCAGGGGTGAATAATCTGAACCAACTTGCCCCCCGCGAGTTAGAAATCGTTATGGGAGTCGTAGTCCCTGAGCCCCTCCCCCCCCCCCCTCCCCCCCCCCCCCCCCCCCCCCCCCCCCCCTCCTTAAATGAAAGAACAAATTTTTATTTAAAAACAATGCCTTTAAGAATTTCTCCTTGTGTAGAAATGACTGAGGTTGAGACTAGTTTGTCAAAATACTGGGGAAATTTGTTCTAAGCGTGCGAGCGCGCGCGCGTGCACTGTGTGTTGTGTGTTGTGTGTGTGTGTGTGTGTGTGTGTGTGTGTGTGTTTGTGTGTGTGTTATATAATGCGGGCTGTCCGTGTGGTGTGTGTGGGTGTGTGGTGTGTGTGTGTGTGTGTGTGTGTGTGTGTGTGTTGTGTGTGTGTGCCTAAACACCGAGGCGTATCCTGAATGGGCGTGGATGTGTATGTGCGTGCGCGCGTATGTATGCGTGTATGTTTGTTTTATGAGAGTGAATGCATGTGTGTACGAGTGCTCGGAGTATGAGTGTGTGTGTGTTGTGTGTGGTGTGTGTGTGTGTGTGTGTGTGTGTGTGTGTGTGTGTGAGCGCGCGCGCGCGCGCGCGCGCGTGTGTGTGTGGTGTGTTGGTGTGTGTGTGTGTGTGTGTGTCGTGTGTGGGCGTGTGTATGTCTGTGTGTGAGTGTGTAAGTTGAGTGTAGTGAGGGTATGGGTGTGTTCGTATTGAGATGAGTGTATTTGTGTATTTATGTAAGTGCGTACGTTTGTGTGTGTGCGCGCGGGCACGCGCGCGCCCCGTATGTGTGTGTATGTGCGTGAGTACGCACGCGCGCGCGCTTGTGTGTGCGCTTGTGTGTGTATGTGTATGTGTGCGCGCGTATTTTTGTGTGTTAATTTATGCTTCTTTGCTTTGAATGAAAAACGTTGGTATTCTGTTCATAATGTTTTCTTAAATGTCAGTACAACTTGAGTAATCTGACAATGACAGATAGATCATCACAGAAAAAGAATGATGGAGTATAGTTAATTTGAAACCAACTTGTGCGAGATAAGGAGCTCATTTTGCGAGTAGTAGTGTCCATTGAACCCCCTCCCCCCCCCCCTCCCCCATCCCCCCCCCCCTCCCCCCCCCCCCCCCCCCCCCCCCCCCCCTCCCGCACTCCCTCGCCAACCCCCTTACGAAAACCGAACAAATTCTCATATACAAAAATGCTTGAAGAATTTTCTCTATGAATAGAAGGTCACCGACGCTGAAGTAACTCGTCCAGATTATCCCGGGGTGGGGGGTGGGGGGTGGGGGTGGGGGGGTGGGGGGAGTGTGTGGTGTATGTGTGTGTGTGTGGGGGGGGGGGGGGTTCAAAGTGGGATGACTGTAGGCGAGAATTGAAAAATGAAACAAACAAACAAAAATAGAACTAGTGTGTCGCCAAGCGAAGGAACAAACACATTACAGGATAGACACAACGCGTTTCGACCTATTGTGTTTTCTTCAGGCCGGACGAGCAACGTTCAAAACCTTGGACAATAAACGACGAAGAAAGTCACAACATTGATCTGATGCAAACTGTGGCGTGGGTGACAAGGAAAGGGATGGAAGAGAAGAGGAAAAAGGTTAGAGAAGAAGAGCCGAAAAGATGATAATACTAACAATAAAACAATGATGATGGTAATACTAAAACTACTAACACTACTACTACTAATAATGAAATGATAATGATAATAATGATAATGGAATATGATATTAATAACAATGATGATGACAACCATCCTCATCATAATCATGAACATAATCACAATAAAGTAATAATAATAAGAATAGTAATAATGATAATGTGTATAATAAAAATATAATAATAACAACAATGATAATGATAATAAGGGGGAAAATTTGTAGTAATAACGGTACTTATAATCAAATAATAACGATAATAACAAAGACCCCAGACACCCACTTTATCTTAAGGCTGTTGACACCCTCTTTATCACAAGACCCTAAACATCCGCTTTATCTCGAGACCCCAGATACCCACTTTACCTCAAGACCCGGACACCCGCTTTGCCTCGAGACCAGAGACACCCGCTGCCTCAAGACCCAGGCACCCAGTTTACTTCGAGACACCAGATACCCAGATTACTTCGAAAACCCCAGACACCCACTTTACCACAAGATTGTTGACACCCTCTCTACCACAAGATCCCCAACACCCGCTTAACTTTTAGACTCCAGATAACCAGTTTATCTCGAGACCCAGACACCCACTTTACCTCGAGACCCAGACACCCGCTTACCTCAAAATTCCAGGCATCCGCTTTACTTCAAAACCCCTTACGCCCGCTTTACTTCCAGACCACAGACACCCACTTTACCTCGAGACCTCAGACATTCAGTTCACCTCGAGACCCCAGACATTCACTGGCACCTCGAGACCCCAGACATTTACTTCACCTCGAGACCCCAGACATTCACTTCACTTCGAGACCCCAGACACCCACTTTACCCTCGAGACCCTGTCATCCGCTTTACCTCAAAACCCCAGACACCCGCTTTACTTCCAGACCCCAGGACACCCACTTACCTCACAGAACCCAGTCACCCGTTTTACCTCAAAACCTCAGACACCCGCTTTACTTCAAAACCCCAGACACCCGCTTTACTTCCAGACCCCAGGGACACCCACTTTACCTCCAGACCCCAGTCACCCGCTTTACCTCAAAACCTCAGACACCCGCTTTACTCTCAAGACCCTAGACACCAAGTCTACTAATAATCGCGAGACACTCGCTTTACCTCATGAGCCCAGACACCCATTTCCCTTCAAGTCTGTTGACACCCTCTCTATTACAAGATCCCAAACACCTGTTTTACCTCGAGATCCAAGCCACACACTTTACCTCAAGACCCTAGACACCCAGTCTCTTACTAGACCCTAGATACCCTGTTTACCTCGAGATCCCAGATACCCAATTTACCTCAAAGGCCCCAGACATCCACTTTACCTCAAGACCCATTTACCTTATTTACCTCAAGAGCCCTGAAAGTCAATTTACTTCAAGGACCCAGACAACCAATTTACCACAAGACCCCAGACATCCGATGTACAACAAGACCCAAGACTCCCATCTCTACCTCGAGATCCCAGACACCCACTTTACCTCAAGACTCCAGTCGCCCCAATGTACGTACCTCAAGACATTCAGACAACCCAATTTACCTCACGGCTCCAGACACCCCATTTACCTCAAGACTCCCGACACGCAATTTACTTCAAGATTCCCACACACTCGCTCTACTCAAGACTTCGACTCTCACTTCACCTAAGAACTCCAGACACACACCACTTTATCAAGATCCCAAAACCCAGTTTACCTCAAGACCCCTAGACACGCAATTTACCTCCAAGACTCTAGACACCCAATTCACCTCACAGCTCCAGACACTCACTTTACCTACGAACTCCAGACACACACCACTTTATTAAGATCCCAGACACCCAATTTACCTCAAGACCCCCAGACACGCCAATTACCTCAAGACTCTAGACACCCAATTTACCTCACAGCTCCAAGACACCCAATTACCTCAAGACCCTTAGACATGCATTTACCTCGAGAGACCCATGACACCTTACCTCAAGACCCCAGAGATACCAACGGTAGTCAGTACAGACGGCATTCTAGTTTTTCTTTTTTTTTCAGCTGGGTCAGATGTCCAAATGCTGATAATGACTGTCTCTGTGTGTTGAAGATGTTCTGTGCTGTTTTGTTTTTTTTTTTCACAGCTTACACAATCCAAGGGGTGAGCATGTTGGCATTGCACTGGGTCAGTGATTGGCGTGCTGCTTAGTCATTATTTGCTGTGGAGCTCCCTCGGTGGTTTGGCTATGGTCACGGTTAAGGTGGCAGGGTTTTTGTTCTGATGATCCTCTCTCTCTCTCTCTCTCTCTCTCTCTCTCCGCTCATCTCTCTCTCTCTCTCTCTCTCTGTGCGCGCGTGCGCGCGTGTGCGTGTGTGTGTGTGTGTGTGGTGTGTGTGGTGTGTGTTGTGTGTTAGTGAGTGAGTGAGAGAGAGAGAGAGAGAGAAGTGTGTGTGTGTGTGTGTGTGTGTGTGTGTGTGTGCTGTGGTGTGTGTGTGTGTGTGTGGTGTGTGTGTGTGTGTGTGCGTGCGTGCGTGTTAGTGAGTGAGTGTGTGAGTCTGTGTGTGTCAGTAAGTGAGTGAGTGAGTGTGTCAGTAAGTGAGTGAGGGAGTGAGTGTGTGCGTGCGTGCGTGCGTGCATGCGCGCGCGCGAGCGTGTGTGTGTGTGGTGTGTGTGTGGTGTGTGTGTGTGTGTGTTGTGTGGTGTGTGTGTGTGTGTGTGTGAGCGTAATATGTTGTTATGTGTACGTGCGTGCGTGCATCCATGCGTGTGTTTGTGCCAGTGCGCGCGCGCGCGCGCGCGCGTGTGTGTGTGTGCATGTAAATATGTGTGTGTGTGTGGTGTTGTGTGTTGTGTGTGTGTGGTGTGTGTGTGTGTGTGGTGTGTGTGTGTGTTGTTAGTGAGTAAGGGTGTGTCTGCGTGTGTCAGTAAGTGGGTGAGTGAGTGAGTGAGTGAGTGAGTGAGTGTGTGTGCGTGCGTGCGTGCGTGCGTTTGCGTGTGTGAGCGTGTATGTGTGTGTACGTGTGCGTGCGTGCGTGCATCCATGCGCGCGCGCGCGCGTGTGTGTGTGTGTGTGTGTGTGTGTGTGGTGTGTGTGTGGTGTGTGTGTGTGTGTGTGCCAGTGTGTGTGCGTGTGCGTGCGCGCGTGCGTGCGCGCGCGCGCGCGCGCGCGCGCGCGCGCACTGTGTGTGTGTGGTGTGTGTGTGTGTGTGGTGTGTGTGTGTGTGTGTGTGTGTGTGTGTTAGTGAGTGAGTGTGTCTGTGTTGGTGTGCATGTGTGTATGCGTGTGCGTGCGTGCATGTGTGCATGCGTGTGCGTGTGCGTGAGCGTGTTTGATGATGATGATGATGATGATGATGATGATGATGATGATGATGATGATGATGATGATGATGATGATGAGAACAAGAACCATAATAATAAATATTGTTATTCAAGTACTGATTTGAGTTTGTAGTGGTTTTTTTTCTTTTTCTTCCATGAACGCAAACCCTGTGTTATTTGTAAGTTGGTATAACAGACTTATGTTCTTCTATCGATCATGCAACCTCGACTGGAAAGAAACAGAGAAACTAAGTGTATATATATGCATGTTATGTATTTTATTGGCGAACTGCGAATTACACGGTATTGTAATACGTTTACTAAAATGCTGCCAGGTTTTAGTGTATTCATGGCAAAGTTTTTATGTCCCTGTTGTTTCGACAGATTTTGTGTATTGTTCATTCGTTTTTGTTTGTTTGTTTTGTTTGTTTTTGTCATTTCCTCGATTTTTTTTTGTTTTCATTTTTTTCTGTGTGAACTATACGTAATACAACGACCTAAACGTGTGTTTAGGAGAGACCAAATACTATTGATAATTGATGACGATAATATTGATAAATTGTCTTCTTGACCATGGCGCCTAACCTGTTTAGTTGTCTCATCATATCATCATATTAGTCGTCGTCATCAATCTGGATGTCTCAGTCATGCATGAAGAAGTAAATAATCAACGTCGACGTGTCGTCGGAATTGTCGTCGTCAATATCATCGAGCTATCTCATCGTCGTCCGTCGGAGTCCTCGTCCTCGTCCTAGTCTATCTATCAGCATCGTAGTCATCACTTATCGTCCAGGAAGCGAAGCGCCGACACAAAAATAACACCAAATACACAACCCAAAACCAACAACAACGACAACAAAAAAAGAAACAAGACAAAGAATAAAAAATAAAAAAAATAATCAGAAAAACACAGAAAACTAAAAAAAAAAACAAACAAAAAAACAAAAAAAAACAAACCAAAAGAACATAAACAAAATACCGAACAGAAAAGAAAAAAAAACCAAACGAAAAAAAGAAAAAAAAAATCGAAAAAAACAACAAAAAAAAAAAGAAAAAGAAAAAAAGAAAAAAATACGAAAAGAAAAAAAAAAAGCAAAAAACCAAAAAAAAAAAAAAAAAATAAATCAATAAAAAATAAAAACAAAAGAAAAAAGCAAAAAAAGAAAAATACAACAAAAATACCAAAACCCAGACAACAGAAACATCAATAAAAAACACACAAACAAACAAACACAAATACAAAAAAAAACCAACACGACAAAAAAAAACACAACAAAAACCCAAAACCACCCCAACAAACCCTAAACCCCCCACAAAAAACA
>JADBJO010022116.1:0-15000 GCA_016801955.1 Conus betulinus
GTCCGTTTTCAATAACCGAGAATTTAACGGACAGAAGTCGGCTGGATGGACTCGAAATCGTTCTCCGCCGGGATACTTTTTTGCTTTTTCCGCAGCTTTCTGTGGCTAGACTTCTTTTCGTCAGTAAGGGACTTTTTGTAAAGTTGTGTATCCCTTTGCCCGATCAGTAATAAAAGACACCCAACCAACAAACACCTCTTATACCACCCGTGTGACTTGCAAAAAAAACAAAAACAGCATTGCGTATTTTTTCTCAATGTGGCTATACAACTGTTGCCTTCATTTTGACTCGCAATTTTTACATAAATGGTTAGCAGAACGGCCATGCAAACGTTGCCCAGAAGAGTCCCAGTACTTTGTCTTGTACTCGTTGTTGTCCACGGGTTGTCCCTTGACGGTTCTGCTAACAGTTTTTTAAGATTTGGTTTTTAAGATTTTTTAGTTCGCGCCTGCAGTTCTCTCACTTTGCAGGACTGATGTTGACTGCACACCATAGACTTGGCCGTGAAGGGACCTGCAGAGCAGGGCAAGCTGGGGTGGTCCTGGTGAGCTGGGATGCAGGGATAAGCAGTGTGGAATTACTCCCACTGGACTACTGGCATTGAGATGAGGCTGGATCAAAACTTCTCTTCTTCACAGCCTTTTCCAAGAGACCTTCCCTGCTGACCTTAACAAAAAAATAAAAGAGAAAAAAAAAAAAAACAACAAACAAGAACAAAAAAAACCTCGGCCTGACTTCTCTTTTTTTTTCTTTTTTTTGTTTTTTCCTAAATGCTACCAAGGGTATCATATAACATCGCATTCTCTAGCTTCTCAGGATGCATTGGTATACCGGTCTTTTGCGACAACTGACCATTACAGTTTCGACTCGGTCCCGCGCACATCCCCCCTTTGCTCTCCAATATACCTTTCCTGCCTGACAAACATATGGCAATTGACGGTCACGTTCCTGCATCTCCTCTTTCGCTTCACACCACATGTTTACTTTCCTCTGATAGTCGGACCGGCAGCGACTGACGTCTCATGGAAAAGAGGCCAACAGTGAAAGTTTTCCTTTTTCCCCTTTGTATAACCCCAGTATATGGAACAATCTATTGTATGTCAGTTGAAATTTAGACTTCTCACAAACACCCTCTAAAAGAGCATTATAAAGCCGAACATTATTCCTATGGTTTATGCATAGATGCCCCGCGCCGCAGCGATTAATCATATGGAGCAATGTCTGTGTATAGGTGCCAGGGCAATTTGTGCTATATGTAACAGTTAGAATTCGATAGCAATGAGCTTACAGAGGAAAGGTAGCCCATGGACCGAAGTAAATATCCGAGACGTCCGCTTTGTAAATGTAATACATTAACAACAACATAAATTGAGATAGACTGGTGGAGAGGTGGAAGGCGATCAGTACCGGCAGCAGTCGTCACCGACGATCAGGTCCGTCGTGCGTTCTATCAATCCTCCTCATATCATTGATCAATCCATCTCATCATCCTCATCACATGCAACCCAAAAAATGTTAATAAGGGCTAGCAGGAAAGATAAGCACACAGACAAAACGTTATCACATACAATACATACATACCGTAAAGGACAGACAAGACAGACAAACAGACGAACATTTCAATGTTCTTCATCACGTGCTCGTTTCCATGGACTATGTCAGTAACCTGAATAAACCTACGTTTACTTTTTCCTTTTGATTTGCGTCGTCAGTTTTACCTGCAGAGCGGGCGTGTCTTTAAAGTCTTCAGAAACAGTTTTTAAAAACGACGGTGTTGTTTGGTTATTTCCCATGTCATACATTATGTGTGTTTGAAGAGGGCGCGTTACCAATTGTAAACCTTTGCCCTTTAGCTCATTTGTATGGAACAATGCTTTGGTTCAGCATGTCGTGCATTGTCAGACCACTCTGAAAGTGTCTTCGGGCTGAAAGTAGTGTGGGATGGGAAATGCATGAGAAAACACGTGGCAACAATGGTAACAGTTATTGACTTTAACGTGCTCCGTTTGAAAGATTTTTTAAACATGCCAACCTCCATGGTTCTCAGTATAGCTATTTCACTCAAATGTTTATTCTTAAAGGGGCCATAGCCCCTTAGAATGGGGGGATTGTAACATCATAAATCATGTCGCAAATTAGGATATTTGGTATTCTTTATGTTACATACATAGTTCGCTTTTTGAATGCTTTGAAATATACAAATAAATCGCTAACTGTTTAACCGTGGTTCATGTGATGATGACATTAACAAGATTAATTTGGAAAAGGCAAGGATTATTGAAAAGTACTTTCGTGAGATGAATTCCTCTCTTAGTTCGTCTAACACTGGACAAGCCAATACAAAATGAACTTCATCCTCTTTTGCATTTCGACATAATGGACAGATCAAATTTTTACTACATGACTGTCCATAAACGAAAGTAGTGAGTAAAGAGACTGGAAAAACACCAATCTAAACTTAGTCATGACGTTTTTAAATGTTTGTCCATTTTCATTGATATATAGACAGGTAAACATCGTAGAATATTAAACGTTCTATATAATTCAAATTTGTCACTGTTCTGTACATGACAATTCCAATTTTGCCAACTGCAATCAACGAGTCTTTCTCGGAATACCTGGATAAAAGCACTCATATCACCAACACCTTAGTTCATCCATACAAATCCGAAACCATATTCACACAGTTTCATTCTCACACATTAGTCACACCATGTTTTTTTCTTACCTCTGTCGTCCAATTCTAACAACAGTTCGATATGCTTTATGTGGTTAATCTGTGATCTTGCATCTGAGTCAATTTTCAGCCAATATCGAACACAAATTAATAATGGAATTCAAATATATAGGAAATCTAGCCGTTTTACCATATACCAAATCATTTGGCGTTTGCAATGATACACCAAGAAATTTCTTCAAAGCAAAACAGATGGACCGTTTCACAGTGTATCACAGCAACTGCATCAAGGCCCCATATTTCAGCTCTATACTGTACCATAGGTTGAACCTGGCCATCAAATAACTTTCAAAAACAAAAGTAAGGGAACCGTTATTAGCAATGATAAATTTCTTTAGTATGCACAGTAACGCCTTTCTTTTTTTTTTTTTTTTTTTTTTTTTTGCTCTGCTGGCCAAATCGTTGCAAGCAAAGACAAATCTCAAAACGCATTGAGAAGCGATATTCCTAAGTATTTATAAACATTGGCAACAGGCATTGTAGACCCATTGTGCGTCAATCATTTCTCTCGCTGCTGAGATATCCGCTCTTTCCAAATACAATTTTTTATAAATATATATATTTTTTTTGTTGTTGCCATAATAACTTTTAATTCTAAGAGAGAGAGAGGACGAGAGAGAGAGAGAGAGAAGAGAGAGAGAGAGAGGAGAGAGAGAGAGAGACAGAGACAACAACACACACACACACCACACACACAACACACGCACACACACGCACACGCACACGCAAGCACGCACACACATCACGCACGCACACACACATCGCACGCAAGCACGCACGCACGCGCGCGCGCGCGCGCACACAAACACACACCAACACACACAGCCACACACACACACACACACACACACACGTATGGCACGAGCTTGAATTGTGTGCAGGGTAGATAAGTGTTATCAAGAACACCCTATTGAACCTGTGTCACAGCAGCAAGGGAGATGTTTAGCCTGTGAAAATGTCGTCTCCCTCTCTCTCTCTCCTCTCCTCCTCGCTCTTACTCTCTCTCTCTCCAGTTTGTGTGGTTTTCCTCTTGGGACGCCCTGGGCGTGGCCGTTCCTGGACGGTGCCTGTGGTTCGATGGCGCTGTCGTCAGACGGATGATGAACCGAGTGTGACACTTGCAGCCTTCTGGCCACCTCTCGGATGCCTACTCCGTCCTGGCAGCCAGGCGATAGCTCGGGCACGATCGAAATTTCTCAACTTTCGTTCGCTGGCATGTTGGTGTTGTGCTTCAGAACGGGTATTCGACGGCTTTTAATGGCATTATTTTTTATGTGGTGAGCACAACGCCCTCCCATACCTTCATGCTGTCACGTGCATCAGGATTTTCACCTGTAGACAGTTCGAGTCAGTGTGCACGGATTACTGACAAACAGCTTGTTTTGCCAAACAAGAGCACTTTTCTGCACGCTCAAGGGGTGTCAGTGCAGCTGTTGTATGCTTGGCAGTATTTATTGAGAAGGCCTGACGACTGTCGCGTTCAGAAACCTTGGCAATTACTAACCTTTATTTTGATATTTTGATTTTGAAAGCACCCCAAGCATTTTGCGGTGTGGTCCTTAAGTTGAAGTCTGTAGATTGGTAAGAAAAGAAAAGAAACGACCCAAACCGTACAACTCGACAAAAAACACATGAACCGAGCATACTTGACTCAAATAACAATAAGAATATTACAAAGATTGATTATTTTGATCGAAATGTTAAAATAAAAAAAAATACTATCAGTTATTTACAATTATCCTATATTGTCCTAAGCAAACCTACATAAAAAAGTATTCGTACCCACTCGGGAGGGGGGGGGGGGTAATTTCCCAATACCCGACCAACAAGCGGGGACAAAGAAAGTAGGGATCAGACGTGACTGCTTCCAGCACCGTTACCTCGGTCTGTGGTTGAGCTCACAGCTGAACTTGCCAGAATTGATAGCTGAGGAGCACTCGCGCAAATGCAGTGTTATCTGGCTATACAAACGGCACACATTCACAACCCGCCGAAAACCGTGTCTGTGACAGCTGTCAACAAAATGGTGTAAGTCGGGTTGTCATTCAGAAAGTGTCTATGACACCTCTGAGAGGGAGAGGTTGTGCAAGGCAGAACAGAGGTAACCCCCACTTTGGATTCGGAACCATAAGTACAAATTCTCTGGCAGATGGAAATCTAGAACTAAGTTCAAACGGTATGCGCCAAGCTGCTGCTGTTATCTTTATGATATGAAGTTAAATGAAAGCGGATCTGCAGAGTGAGACGAGTCCATGGTGAGTCATCAGGAAACTTGGACGAATTACACACGAAGCAAAGGTCTGTGTCTGCATTGTTCAAAAGTGGAAGAATACAAACACCCAAGGGTGGGATGGAACTGGGATTGTCATCAACACTCTGTTGGAAATGAATGGAAATGGGAATTGCAATGGGATTTTCTGTTAGCAAACGTTTCAAGGGGCATGGTTTTCTCCACCCAGCACACAGATATAAAACCAAAGGATGGTGTGGAACGCACCAACACTGTGTCGAAGCCCTGGATGGTAGATAGTTTTTTTTTTTTTTTTTTTTTTATTTTTTTTCAATCAAAGACAAGTCCTAGAAATTCGGATTACTTCACGGCTGGAATGATGGATGTCTCCAAACGAATTTCAGGATTAGCAAAGAACTGCTGAAAATTGTGAAAGTGAATACACTGAGTTTTGGTGTCCAAAAAGGTAAACCAGATTCCCAAGCCCGTTGCCGGATGGTACCCCACACAGAGCTGGAGTCGACACTGTACGCTGGCACAAGTGGCTCCAAATGCACAGAGTGCAAAGTCATCAACAAATACAGATGATTCAGAGCCCTGCTTTATACATTGACAATCTCCTTAATGTTGGACACTGAAGAGAACAGGAGAGAAAATCCTCCCTTGGCATACATCAAACTTCTGTCTGCCCATGGATACGAACAGCGATGGCAACAACTCGGACTTGGTACTGCATGTCAGCCAGACAGTTTGTAATAGAAACAGGCAGATGACCGCGAAAACCTAGCTTATGAAGACCCATAAACATTGCAAATTTCTTCTATTGTCGTATATAAGCCTTCTTTAGAGAAAGAAAAGATTTCAACCACACGTTGTTTGTGTGATGAAGGCATTGCATGGTGGTTTCAAGACGGACTAAGTGATTAACCGGTGGAGTGGTACTCTCGGAACCTGTACTGTTCTTTGACTGAAAGGTCACTAGTTTCTAGCTTCCAAATAACACGGGAGTTGACCCTTTTTTTCATTAGACTGCAAAGGCGATGGTCCTAGCTACTGGACGATAATATAAAGCTCTGTCAAGGTCTTCTCCAGGCTTGGGAATAAGAAGCTTCAGGGCTTTCTACCAGGATGGCAGAAAGTACCCTATGTCCAAGTACGATTGTAAATTTCAGCAGGGTTTGGAGACAGCTTTCTGGGAGATGTTTCAACAGTTGGTCATGGATGTCATGAAGGTCAGAAGCAGATTCGCTACAGGTTCGCAGGGCCGAATTCAGTCATCAATTAACAGTGGGTAGATTATCTACTTCAGATCTACCAGATGTTTACAGGATTTGCAAGGCTGACTTCATTTCATCAATTATCACTGGTAGATCATCTACTTCAGAGCTATCAGATGTTACAGGTTTGAAGGATTGGTTTCAGTTAATTAATTAACAGTGGTAGATTATTTACTTCAGAACTGTCAGAGGTGACGTTACACGGACATCTTTCTTTTACTTTTTTTTGTTTTTCAAACAAACATACAAACAAACAAAACAACAACAACAACACAACAGGAGCAATTTTATTTGTGGAGGGCGAGTTCTGTCAATTATGGAGGCCAACAGATTCGAGTCAGCTTGTTTGTCAGAAATCAGAGCATTAGCAAGTTTTACGTGACGAACAACTGCGTTGGTGTTTCTCTCTTTGATTTTCTTGATTCTTTTCCAGCCCATGTTCTCACGTGTTTTGGATGTCGACTTGTTGGTTGTTGATCGTCCTTCGATTTCAAAGTTGACCATGACTTCAATCTCAGGTATAAGATCACTGAGTGTGGGTCCGCAGGTGGCTGGTGAGGCCAATTTGGGCCCGGAAGCAACGCCCACAGTGGGGACACATGTGGGGTGGTGCTACAGTGGAGGTGGAGATAGCTCCGGCTTTGCGCGCGGCTCCTTTCTCTCAGCTTTTTGCTGTACGTCTCTTCTCTGATGTACATGCACCCTTTGTGATGCTGCTTTGCCAGGCTGGGCGATCCAGGGCAAGCGACTCCCAGGTGTTGAGGTTGATGTGCAGGCCTATGAGGGACACTTTGAGGGATGTCAGTTTAGACCATAAGTACCTCCCACCCACTGACATGTACTTAATGTAAAACGACATTTGTATGAAAGTGATACACACAATTGCCACTAGGGAGTTAGTGATGTGATTTAGACGATATCACTAGGGAGTAGTAGAGTGATGTACACAATGTCACTAGGGAGTAGTGAAGTGATGTACACAATGTCACTAGGGAGTAGTGAAGTGATATACACAATGCCAATAGGGAGTAGTGAAGTGTACACACAATGTCACTAGGGAGTAGTGAGTGATGTACATAGTGTCACTAGGGTAGTGAAGTGATGCACACAATGTCACTAGGGAGTAGTGAAGTGATGTACACAGTGTCACTAGGGAGTAGTGTGCCATAGTGATAGTACACACCATGTCATAGGGAGTAGTGAAGTGATGTACACAATGTCACTAGGGAGTAGTGAAGCGATGTACACAATGTCACTAGGGAGTAGTGAAGTGATACACACAATGTCACTAGGGAGTAGTGAAGTGATGTACACAATGTCACTAGGGAGTAGTGAAGTGATCTACAACCATGCCACTAGGGAGTAGTGAAGTGATAACACAATGTCACTAGGGAGTAGTGAAGTGATGTACACAATGTCACTAGGGAGTAGTGAAGTGATAGGAGTATATGACAATGTTACTAGGAGTAGTGAAGTGATACACACAATGTCACTAGCGAGTAGTGAAGTGACACACACAATGTCACTAGGGAGTAGTGAAGTGATGTACACACTGCCACTAGGGAGTAGTGAAGTGACACACACAATGTGACTAGGGAGTAGTGAAGTGATGTACACAATGAAACTAGGGAGTAGTGAAGTGATGCACACAATGTCACTAGGAGTAGTGAAGTGATGTACACAATGTGACTAGGGAGTAGTGAAGTGATGTACACAATGTCACTAGGGAGTAGTGAAGTGATACACAACAATGTCACTAGCGAGTAGTGAAGTGATGTACACAATGTCACTACGGAGTAGTGAACTGATGTACACAATGTCACTGGGGAGTAGTGAAGTGATGTACACAATGTCACTACGGAGTAGTGAACTGATGTACACAATGTCACTGGGGAGTAGTGAAGTGATGTACACAATGTCACTAGGGAGTAGTGAAGTGATCTAAAGAATGTTACTAGGAAGTTAGTGATGTACACAATGTCACTAGGGAGTAGTGAAGTGATTTAAACAATGTCACTAGGGAGTAGTGAAGTGATCTAAACACAATGTCACTAGGAGTAGTGAAGTGATCTAAACAATGTCATTAGGGAGTAGTGAAGTGATTTAAACAATGTCAGTAGGGGAGTAGAAAGGTACTTCACACATGATGCACAGTTTTAGGTGATGTCTTCAGTGCCTTTAGGGAACAGCCTGTGTCTGGCACGGTAGTACTGTGTAGTTACTGTGTGAGGTAACACACATTGTGTCACTTGGAAGCAGGCTGTTACTTGGTACCTAGTGCACCGTGTGAGGTAATGTCTTCAGTGCCTCTAGGGAGTAAACTGGTCTGTGGTACATGTAGACCTGTGTGAGGTGTTGTACACAGCGTGCGTAGGTAATGTATACAATGAGACTCGTGATTCGTGCCTGTGCTCCCTTCGCATTGCACACAGCTGTACCACAGCTCATAATGTGATGATAACCTCATCACACACAGCTATACCACAGCTCATAATGTGATGATAACCTCATCACATACAGCTTACCACAGCTCATAATGTGATGATAACCTCATGACATACAGATATACCACAGCTCATAATGTGATGATAACCTCATGACACACAGTTTTATACCACAGCTCATGATGTGATGACAACCTCTCACATACAGATATACCACAGCTCGTAATTGGATGTTAACCTCATGACATACAGGTGTACCACAACTCATAATGCGATGACAACCTCATGACATACAGCTGTACCAGAGCTCAAAATGCGATGATAACCTCATGACATACAACTGTACCACAGCTCATAATGTGATGATAACCTCATGACATGCAGCTATACCACAGCTCATACTGTGATGACAACCTCATGACATACAGATGTACTACAGCTCATAATGCGATGATAACCTCATCACATACAGCTGTACCACAGCTCGTAATGTGATGATAACCTCATGACATACAGCTGTACCACAGCTCATAATGTGATGATAACCTCATCACATACAAATATACCACAGCTCATACTGTGATGACATCCTCAACCCCAGGGGCTCACAAATAGAATCCAACAACACCTCTGTGCAGCCAGCGAAAGGGAGAAAAACAAAACGAAAAGCAAGTATGATAAAGAAATGAGTAGCTGAAAAACTAAAATCACCATGTATAAAATGTAGGAGAATATCTCTGAGCTTAGTCTGGAGGATCCATATAAGGATGCAGGGGAGCTAACAAAAATGTGTCAGGAGCCAGAGAGGTCAGCTCATCTATTTGATACAATAGTTCCATTATTTTCGGTCACGTAAGTGCTGATGCAGCTAAGAATTGTGCAGAACAGCCTTTACGTGGATCTTCCAAGTGATGCAATCTCCCACTGACTGACCCCCAAAATAATGTGTTGGACAATTTAATTTTAGAGCAAAGCAAATGCAAGCTAAAAAATTCCTCCGTCATTATGTTAATGACTCGGGAAAAACTTAAAATAAAAAAAAAAATAAAGGGGGGGGGGGGGAGTAAATGCATGCACGCACGCACACACACCACACACACACACACACACACACACACACACACACGCACACGCACGCACGCACGCACGCACGCACGCACCACACACACACACACACACACACACACACACACACACACGTTAAACTGAAGAAGAAGAAGAAGAAGAAGAAGAAGAAGAAGAAAGAGAAGAAGAAAAGAAACAACAACAACAACACAACAACAACACACCAACACAAACAACCAAACACACACACACACACACACACACACACACACACACCACACACACACACACACACACACACACATACACACGCACATCTAGCACACCGTTTTTGCCAGGAACAACAAAGAAAGAAGGAATAAACATGTTGTCCTATTGTGTCTTTAACAGCTGAAAACGGTGTTTGTACAAAAATCAGTCCATCCGCTGTGTTGCAAATGCTCATGATTAATGTTGGTCTGTGTGTTGGGTCGTTTTTGTTGTTGATGTTGTTATTGTTGTTGTTGTTGTGTTGTTGTTGGTGGTGTGTTGTTGTTCGACATATTTTAGCACTTTCATACAACAGGCTTTACATGAGTCGCATGGCTCACTTGCATCTATACTGTCAAAAACTCTCGAAATAAATTCATTCCACTTTCTTTTGATTTGTTTCCACATGTACGAAAAAGTTTTCCTACTGGGGGAAAAAAAATGATTTTTTTGTTGTTTTTTTTATCAGCAGACCAAAAACGATGTGTTGAAAAGGACTGGCCTCCTACACAAGAGAACCCCAAGGCGACTAACCCTTATGCAAGATGAACAGTGACGGCCCGAAGAAAGCAAACATGCTGATTCACGCGTGGTGGGGTTGTCTTTTCTCTACAACGCAGCTGGAGCCTTAGGACATAGCTGGAACGTTGTTAGATTCCTGACACAATTAAACACCAGCTGCTTACTCTGAAACAGACTGAGATTGTAATGGATGCCCTGTTGCACAAAAGTCACTAAACTTCTGAAGACAAATCGTGATATCAGGTGATCGCCTGAAGATGGCCCCATGCCATCCAACACTGGTGGGTGCTGCGGGTAGTAAGGAATGTCTTCATATCTTTGGGTGCAGCTATGCACAGCAGGGCACAGCTGTTGCAGATCAAATCCCTCAATCTGTTTATCCAGACATCTTCTGTCTGCTACCTTCCCATGTAGTGCAGACCTAGAGAGTCACGATGTGTGCAGGAGAGATTCTGACCTACTGGCATAATTATTCATTGACAACACAGTCGTTTGCCTACACGTTATGCCCCGCACCATCATCTCTCTCTCCTCTCTCTCTCTCTCTCTCTCCCTCTCTCTCCTCTCTCTCTCTCTCTCTCCTCGTCCCTCTCTCTCTCTCTCTCTCTTCTGTGTGTGTGTGTGTGTTGTGTGCGTGCGTGCGTGCGTGCGTGCGTGCGTGCGTGCGTGTGTGCGTGTGTGTGTGTGTGTGTGTGTGTGTGGTGTGTGTGCGCGCGCGCGCGCGTGCGCGCGCGCGTGCGTGTGTGCGTGTTCTGTGGCTTTTGCCAACATGCTGCTACACGCATATGAGCGCGTATATCTGTAGGCATATATCTGTGAACGTATGCACGCCTGTGATTATGGGCGTACATCTGTGCGCGCGCGTGCGTGTGTAGGTGACCGCGTCCGAGCGTGTGTGCACGCGTGCGTAAGTGTGTAAATGCTCCACGCATGTGTGTATGTGTGTGGTGTGTGCGTGCGTGCGTGCGTGCGTGCGCGTGCGTGCGTGCGTGCGCGTGTGTGTCGTGTGTGTGTGTGTGTGTGTGTGTGTGTGTGTGTGTGTGTGTGTGTGTGTCTGTGTGTGTGTGTGTGAGTGTGGTTGCGCGCGCGCTCGAGAGCAAAAGGTGTGCGCGTAAGAGTACGCAACGACACACTACATAAACGAACAAACGCTCGTGCATACATATCCACTTCTCTAAACTCTACACTTCACACACTTGCAGCGCTTCATTGAAGCATACCTACACATAGACAAGACAGACACGGAGATAGATAGATAGATAGAGATAGATAGATAGATATAGATAGATAGATAGATAGATACATAGATAGATAGATACACAGACAGATAAGTAATGAGACAACGGAGCACAGGTGAACAAACTTGGGTCATTTTCGCTTACCCAGTGCAGAGCAGTTCATCAATACTCGGTCACGTTCTTCTCCATGTTGTGTTTTCTTTTGACCAGTCGCTAACATGAAAACCGCTGTTAATTTCCTCATAACTTGTCGCACAGATTTACCTTCAGAGAGGCGCTGGTGACGTTTACAGTCTTCAGAAACAAGTTCAACAGTGGTGCCGTCATTCCTATGTCATAATGTGTGTGTGTGTTTGAAGAGGGCAGCGGGCAGCAATACTGCAAACGTTGTGTATGGCTTGCTTCTCAGGAATGGTTTTTTTAAATTGTCAGACCATTAAAAATGCTAAAGTAATAGAGCATTGGAAATACTCGCAAAATATGGTGTAGCACCAGCAAAAGCTTCCTTTACGAGGTCCGTTTGAAAGATTGTGAATGGTATCAGTGTCCATGGTCCGTTTGAAAGATTGTGAATGGTATCAGTGTCCATGGTCCGTTTGAAAGATTATGAATGGTGTCAGCGTCCATGGTTCGTTTGAAAGATTGTGAATGGTATCAGTGTCCATGGTCCGTTTGAAAGATTGTGAATGGTGTCAGCGTCCATGGTCCGTTTGAAAGATTGTGAATTGTATCAGTGTCCATGGTCCGTTTGAAAGATTGTGAATTGTATCAGTGTCCATGGTACTCCATTGTTTCACCTAACCATTGAACAAGGACAGTAATTCCATTCATCCTACATTTGAGAGAGAGAGAGAGAGAGAGAGAGAGAGAGAGAGAGGACAGACAGACAGAGAGAGAGAGAGAGAGAGAGAGAGAGAGAGACGAGAGAGAGAGAGAGAGAGAGAGAGAGAGAGAGAGAGAGAGATCTTGTACTCTGATAATTGAAAGTGGGTCACGAACGATGTCAAGATCATTTCCCATTTTGGGGGGTGGAGGGTGTGGGGGGGTGGGGTGGGGGGGGGGGTCCTTCCACATTATTTCAACAGGTAGATGCCATGAGTCCACTCAATACAACACGCATGCCTTGATTTTCATAAACATCGAAACTATAAAATAATCGATCACACTTTAGTCATGAGGGGAAAAAATCTATGTATATTCACCATATCCAGCACCGTCACTCGCACAATTCAAAATGACAGCAGCAAAAAACAAAATAAGTCAAGAAATAGTTTTTCCGAATTTAACAATCGAACTGTCTTTAGAACATCCTAAAAGGCATTTCATCTGTCTCATTATAGTTAATGTGATGGGCATAATAACCCATATCATTATTATTATCTTGTTCACGACCTGTACTAGAATTTGAGTAACCCGTTAGAATGAGATACGTATCATCTTTACATACTTGTTGGAGGAGATTTTATTGTAACATTAACATTCCTTTTGCCAAATGTGTTGAGCTGCACAAAGGATCTACATTAGGGTCAATGTAACAAGCAGTTCAGATGACATCTTTGTCAAGATATAACAGACTTTTATCGATTCTCAATGCAAACAACATCATTACAATCCAGTTCCATCTGTGAAGCATAAGGCCCAGTACTTCCTTGCCAATAATAATAACACTCCATCTGATTTCTGGCCTCATGAGGAACATTCTGATTGGAGGTGCAATAGCTTTTTACATGACGGACAAAGGGACCAGCATAATCAGATGAAGAGTTCAGGAAGATTTCTGTTCAGCATGTAAAATCAAAAGCACACATATAAATATATTGTAAAGGACCCGTCTTTGATATTGCTATACATATATTCCAAATTCCAATTTAGGAATGTCGACTTTTGCAGCAGGTTAGGCGGCCTGGCCTATTGCAGTTGCTTTGATCGTGTTCTGTCACTGTCACTGATCGTGTTCTGTCACTGTGATCGTGTTCTGTCACTGTCACTGATCGTGTGTTGTCACTGATCGTGTCACTGTCACTGATCGTGTTCTGTCACTGTCACTGCCTATTCTCCCTCCGTTTGACAGTACAGCTGCTGGCCGGCTTTTCGGTTTCGAGCCTGTGTGAATAGTCTGGCATACCTATCTGCTGATATGCATCGGTGGATTCACGAACGTCATTGCAGGAAGAATCTCCGTCTGTGTTCAGCAAACCATGTCCAACGGTACAGATCTCGTTGCCAGAGGAGAGAACACTAACCCCATTCTCACCGCTATATTAACCTTTTTCTGTGTCCATATCTTCACCACCGCCATCATTAGGAGAGGGAGCAGTACCACACCCACACCATCTACTGTAACACATGAGTCACACACGACCTTGAAGTTACACTGTCGACCACATTTACCATTCGTCTGTCATAACTGGAATGTTTTCGCGGGTTGACACATGTGTGTAATCAATCCCACCTTCTACTACCTTAGCGTAACGATGTGGTCAGGCAGTGTGGAACTGATGACCATTTTCCCACGTCGAAAGAAGGCTGTTCTGCTCTCCTTCACTGGATAGACGATTTGCTGCTGTGTCCTGGTTACATCAGAGGGGATCCTGATGCCAGCCTTTCTCAGTTTTTCTTTCATGTTTTTATTTGCAATGATCGACATGCTGCCCTTCCATTAAGTATATTTGATGATCAACAGTCTAGGTTGATTGGGTCGAGCCTGACCAGTGTTGTTGGGCCTAATGATGGCATTGGATGACCAGGTTTTAGGACCGTCAGCTGTATTTAGCACATTGACCCACAGAACTGGCACAGACATCGTAATATTAGACAGGAGGAGAAACGCCAACGATGCGCAGATCATCTCTGCAGGAAACATCCTCTACTCTGTTAGTGTCCTGTCTAAACTGTTGGAGATGTGCCTTTAGTCCAGTGATCGTATCAGTCAGTTTACTGGTCTGCAATCTGCCCTCTCTCTGTTCATGTCGTAGTCGGTCCATGTCCGATTTCAAGTCTGCCATTGTGCCCGCCATGTTTGTGTTCCTTTTGTAAACGACCACAGCGACCAGTTACTTCATTATATGTGTGTTTAACTTGTTCAAGATCTCTTATTTTATATATTTGATATCTTAACAGAGCAGCTGTGTCTGTTCACTCTGTCGTTTGATTGACCAGGAAAGCCTGGTCACTATATTATTCAGAAGTGAGGCATAGTCTGGTGTGTGTGATGGTCATACCTGGTCTACTGGTTTG
>JADBJO010022116.1:20000-22500 GCA_016801955.1 Conus betulinus
GTAGATATTCTGGAGCCAATGTTTGTTTGTTTGTTTGTTTTTCCAAGGAAGCTTGTTTAATGTTATACACAAAGAGATACATGAAACATTGGAAAAAATAAAATTACCAACATCTTACCTCAGGCTAATAACTTCTGGCGCAGACAGCTTGGTGTGGATGTACGGCCGATTCCAAGACAACCCACAGTAGAAACCAGACTATACAAGTTGTAGTGGAAGATCGATAACAATATCTTTCCTACGAACATTCTCCTTCAGAAACTGAAAATAACAGAAACAATAAATTGGATACTGTGTTGGTAACATTGACTGTATGGCACATTTCGTTTATTATTTCCCACCCGTGCATAGACTGTGGGAAGATATAGAAATGTTCATATCAACGGTGGCTGGAAAAACGCTAAAAAAACATTCATTATGATGTTATGTTTAGTGTCCAAAGTAAAAAAGAAATGAATCAGTACGTTCCAAAGAGCTGCAGTTAATCACATTCAACTTGTAGCTAAGATGTGCATTAGTATCACGTTACACTTGCCCTTGGAGTTCCCACACATACATCTAACATAGGAACATACAGTGAAATCGGAATATTACCTCTGAATGCATTACGAGAAGCATGTGCTTCAAAATTCATATTAAAGAGTCTTTTTCACAGGATAACTTCTGTGCAAAAGAAGTATCCTTAAATTCAGAAATAGATTTCGTGAAACGGGCCAAAAGAATGCAATCTACAAAATCAATCCAGTCATTTGCCTCTAACCTCCTAAAAGATTCTAATATAAACGAAACAAAAATTGCTAATAAAGCTGTCCTTTTTACCTTTTCCAAGATGGGGGAGCAAGCCAAAGCTACCTTTGATACAAATTATGCAAATGTGTCCAAAAAAGATCCACCTTATATATTGAAAAATGTCATCGATATTTATTTAGAAAATGCATAAAAAAACTATTTGAAAATCTATACGGATGGTTCAGTGCTAGATATTTGGATACAGGAGCAGCATTTACAATACCTACCGATTTAAAAGTGGAAAAGTTGTACCATCTTGGTAGACATTTTTCAATTTTCAGTGCTGAGCTTGTTGCCATTTTGATGTCATTACAACACGTCTTGAGTTTTCCTATTAACTCTTTGTCAATTCTAGTATGCACCGATTCTAAATCGGCCCTTAGCGCTATTCAGTCTTCCAATCCAAACGTACGTGTTGAGATAATAACAGAAATAAACTATGTCATACATCTTCTGTCAGCTAAATGCATTACAGTCACATTTTGCTGGGTACCTTCTCATTGTGGAATTTCAGCAAATGAGAGGGTCGATCAGGCTGCAAGAAGGCAGCCCGAAATGTCGAAGGATCAATACCACTTGACATTCCCTTAGATTTAAGTGAATGTTATTCTTTATAAACGAAACGTCCAGTAAAAAATTCAGAAATGTATTAGAGAACTCAGAAATTAACTATTACCGCAACTGTATTAAACCCAATTCTGGAAAAAAAAATATATTGGCCTCATCAAGACCCAGCCTTGTCTCCATACCTAGAGAAATACAAAGCTTAATGCACAGAATGCGTTTTTGAATTCACTTCGAACAAAATTCAGCAAAAATGTTAAATGTATGTGTGGAGAAAGAGTTGGAGTTGAACATCTATTAATTTACTGTCCAAGAGCAAAGGAAATTATTAGCAAAACTTGTGACGATACTCCATCTGATGGATCCGGTTCCCTGTCTCTATCTAGATTATTAAATGACTGGTTTTATCTTTACACAATTTGCAAAAGTTTGTCACGTAGTTCAGTTGGTATTTATCTTTAAATTTGTTTAACAATTTTTTTTTTTGAGTGGTTAACCGTTCGTCCTACACATTAATTGACCTGCATCGTACTACCTATCCAAATATGATTGACGGTGCTCAAGAACTGACAAAGTGGCCATTGGGCTCTCTCCCTATAGTTTTACATATTGTGTAATTGATTTTTTTTTTTCACTTTAATGTTTTCCTGAGGTGCGGGGGGAAGGGGGGGGGGTGCTTTATTTGTTATTGTAATTGAATCATACAGGCATGCACATGTTCACACAGACACAGACACACACACGCACGCACACACGCGCGCACACACGCACGCACGCACGCACACACGCACACACACACGCTGTGAAATTACTCTTGGATATTTCCAAATCACAGATTCAGTCTATGCTTCTATATGGTGCTGGGAAATGGGGTTCAGAAGATGTTTCATCAGTGACGGAAAGTGTTCATTTTTGTTGTTAAAAGAAGCATATAGGGGGTATGAATTAATACACTGAAGGTCCATGGTTCTGCAATCCAGTTATTCTGTTTGTCAAAGATTGGAAAAGGCCATTGGACTTCAAAAATGTGTGATGTTTCGGATGATTATGGTTTCAGTTTCGTATGGAAAAAAAAATCAGGGTGTAGGATGCATAACGTATTTTATAAGAGAGTTCAAACAAAGACTAATTAATCTAGTTTTCATGC
>JADBJO010022117.1:0-17500 GCA_016801955.1 Conus betulinus
GGAAGCTTTCCGCTGAAACAAACAATAATCAAGAGCAAAAGTGTGATAAGCCAAGTAGCATGGACAGTTATGATTACACATCACACGCTCTTTAAAATACTCCTTGGGTTTATACCAAGTCAGGAAGTAAGAATTCACCCAGCAATCATTAAGTAGCCTCTTCAGCTTGCCATAAAATGAATATCCTGATGAGTGCCTGCCTGAATTTTTTACAATTAATTTTCTTTTATGTGAGACCCACTGAGAAATACAACTGTGGTTGTATGAATATCTGTTATCAAAAAGTCTAAGAAACTGTTTTCCCTCTCTATGAGCAAAAGCATGGAAAAACACTGTGTACTTTAGTCACAGAGTAAAACAAGATGAGAATGATACACAGTGAACACTGGTTGTCCATTTTCACTTTTCAGTGTATTTCAGTCACAGGAGTAAAACACACAATGAGAATGATACATACTGAGCACTTTTGTCATATTATTAGTTTATTTTTTCAGTGTATTTTCATTTTCAGTCTCAGTAGTAAGCACACAAAGAGATGATACATAGTGACACTGTCGTGTCATATTTTACTTTTCAGTGTATTTCAGTCACAGGAGTAAACACAAAATGAGAATTATACATCATGAACACATCGGTTTTTCTCTCAACAGGCCAAAATCTAATGATTATATACACTGACAAAGCCTCTGCCTTACACTGGGTCATGTCGTTCCTACCCTGCCTATATCTGCACCTTACTGTAGGCAAGGAATGGTGAACTTTCACCAGACAACAATGCAATTCATCCTGGGACTGACCCGCTTGTTGTGCACTGTTTTTGTCATGTTCTTAGCACCAGAATAACATTACCTGTCCACTTCTTTGTGAACTTTGATGTTATGGTAATCGTGGTCTTTCTGATAACTCAGGTTGCAGCTAACATGCAGGAGAAAAAAAAATCCTGTGTCGCCATCTGTGTACATGTGCCTGCATCAGCTTCCACCATCCTTTCATCTTGCCAGCTGATCATGAGGCCGACCAACGAGGGCCAAGTGATTGAATAAAGTTTTTTTTCAAGAAATTGTGACCCCCCCTAAAAAAACAGCCGAGTGAATTTGAACCATGGTAAGTGTAATACGTTCCACTTTTCTGACTGGACAAGGCCCTGATGCAGTAGGGACTGGGCAGAGAGAGGGTAAGGGATGAGGGAGGGAGAGGATCGGTGCGAACCAGCCTGACACTAGCACGTACACGCCAGCATCAAAAGCTTTACACATGCAACAGTGTCTGATATGGCCATGCTAGGTGCAGGAAAGGGGCAGAAGGCTTTTGTGACCTTCATCGTAACTTGTGGTTACCTTTTCCACATGACTCATTAACGTTAAAACATCAAAACATGTACGGTCTGTGTAACCATCACAGTTTAATGACTTGTTCTGTCATGGAAAATACAGTTTTTTGTCATAAGTGTTTTTTTAATTGATGACACATAAAACATCCACCATTGGGGAGCACTGGGACTTCCTACCTGCTGATGGGATGTCCCATTCTGGACTATCTCCGCCACATTATATCTCTCTCCCTTGTTTCTCTCTATTCAATCAGCGTGTTTTGTGTTTCTCTTTTAGACCATGCTGATAAAGATTTTGGTCATCTGAGTCTTTAAGGCCTGGTTGCAGCAGCATTCTATAAAGTCTAACATGTTGATACTGCGGTAACAGGTACGGTAAGGGTTATTCCGTAGTCATGTCTACCTTTCAGTGAACATCAAACGTTTTTGAATATAGAAGGGTTTATACATTCTAATACGCTGACATGATAACCGCCCTGCTGACTGCATGATGAACTGCCACAGGCAACATTTCATGTCTAGGTAATCTGTGGCAGGTCGTTTATCTTCTGCAGCAACAGGCGAGAGTACTTTCCCACAATCACCGTGACTCAAGTCAAAAGAACAGAACTGCTCAACTGGGATCTTTTGCTTACATACCTGTATGGAAAATTGTATATTATGAGCTTGAAGTAATTGCTTGACAGATCTGGTCATGCTGTGATCTTTAAATTACATGTTTACTGAAAGTGAAACCTCTTAAAAGAGATTGGCCGAATTAATACTCCCTCCCCACAACGACTATTTGCATGAACATTCATTCTTCTCTTAGTCATCGTGCTAGGTTTTATTATCCAATTCAGACAGCCCCATTTCGGTTCTGAGGACCTTATGGCGAAATACTCCTGTAAAAGTGTGTATCGCAGATAATCACACATCTAGCATTGTTGAAGAGGCCTGCATGGTCCAATGGGTTTTCCCTCCATCATGTGACAGGCAGAATCATTCATGCCGAACAGTCTACACGAAGGCAGCGTTCCTTGTCTAGCCTAAGGGGCTGAATTAATACTTCGTTTTGTTTGAATTAATGCTTCGTTTTGTTCTTTTTATATAATGCGCAAGCTTCTTACCCACAGCAGATTTCTGTGAAATTCGGACAAGCTGTCTGCATGGAGGGCACACTGCCATACCTCAGCATCTTCCTGTTTCTCTGCTTCTATATCTGTCCCTACTCTACCCTTTGCAGAGCTACCAACCTACTGGAGAGTCAAAATCTATAGAAGGCTTTCATCACAAGTAGGTGTGGCATGAACTTAATCCATTACAGCTAGACTCCATCACATGTAGGCTTGCTGCAGGAAAAAATCTACCTAAGCAAGTCTTTATCACAGGTGTGTCTGTTGTGAATAAAACCATTGCAGTTCAGTCTCCACCACCATCAGTTTGTGCTGTGAACAACCTCACTGCAATAAGTCTTCATCACATGATGCAGGAGTGATGGCAATAAACCTGCTGTAGTGCATCTTCATCCACATGGCAGCAATGACAGAAATCATCTGTTGATAACATCTGAGCAAAAGCATAGCTGTCGACCATCTGAATTCAAAGTTCAGGAACTTGGAGGATGAAGGGGACAGGGTGGCAGGCTGAAGACAGGGCAGTTCTGTTTTTCAACTGAAAGCATTTTTAAATGCCCTCATGTTTCAGTAGACAAATGTGGGGTTTGAAAAAACAAAACATTTTCCATATATACAACTGTCAACATCCACACGACACATATCATTTGGGCTTTACTCTGTAATACTCCATCATTACTAATAAAAAATGACCCCTAAACCCCACACTTCTAAACAAAATTATGAATTCTGGATTTTTTCCCCCACTAACTTCTTGAGTTTAGAAAATTAATTCTAAATTAGGGAACTTCCAGAAAAATCTGGGACAGTTGGCTGAGCTAATGCAAAGCAATGAACTGTCCAGCTCTGTAGAATATAGCCTGGACAAACAGATACCAACACAGCAACTTGACTCACCCACTGTCACCCAGTATAATCACTTTGAGGAGCACCTTCTTTCTTGAAGCCATCGCGCAGAGATGTGTGTTTGGCTTCAGACCTGCACAACAATCACAGCAACCTTGCACATTCACCAACACACCCTATCATCATTACTTTTTTCAAATAGTTTACAGCCCCACCAACTGCAAAGGACCGTATCAGGCTGTCACCATTTTGAAATAAACTCAATTTAAACACAAACAGCATAATATGACATGCACACAACTCACTATGTACAGCCGATTCTCTAAAAACTTGCCAAAATTTTGTTAGACTGACAAAGACGCCACATTGAAGTGTAATGTGTTTTATTTACACATTGATTCCTGTCTGCAAATGAATGCATATCACTCTCCTTTTCATGTACACATTCATTCCTGGCTGCACAGGAATGTGTATATTTATGCATTTTGATCACATTCTTACCCATCTGACCCAGCCCAATTTCATGGTGAACATTCAACCTGACATTATTCAATGCTATCATTTGTCTAAGTACCTGAATGGCAAGGGGATCCTTAGAAAATAGAAAGCTTCATGCACTCCTACAGATAACGGACTTGCAATTCTATGGAACCAGAGGCAAACGGCTGCACCAATTATCCACACTCTTCATGGTCTTTTCTGAATAGTCTCACTCTTAGCACAGTGTGTGTGTGCTCTGGGTGCCTGGGACAAGTGAGAGAGGAAGGTTTCATGTGATCACACTCATGTCCTATTGTCCTTGTTGTGGCTTGTGACCCTTAAAGTCACCACAAGCAAGCGCCTCAAAGCGGTGGTCCCTTGTGTACACAAACATTATCAGGCTCACACACATCAGCTCTGGCTTTCAGTTTCACTGACCAGATCAAATTACTGCTCTGGCTTTCACTGACCAGATCAAATTACTGCAGATTAACTCAGAGCAGCAGTGCTGTTTCACTGGGTGGCTGAGAGAGACTGACAGAGAGACTGAGAGAGAGAGACAGAGAGACTGAATGTGTGTGGTGTGTGTGTGTGTGTGTGTGTGTGTGTGTGTGTGGTGTGTGTGTGTTGTGTGTGTGTGTGAGCATGTGTACACACAAGCGTGCATGCATGCGTGCATGCGTGTGTGTGTGTGTGTGTGTGTGTGTGTGTGTGTGTGTGTGTGTGTGTGTGTGTGTGTGTGTGTGTGTGTGTGTGCGCGCGCACATGAAGGTGTGTGAGCATGTGTACACACAAGCATGCATGCATGCGTGAATGTGTGTGTGTGTGTGTGTGTGTGTGTGTGTGTGTGTGTGTGTGTGTGTGTGTGTGTGTGTGTGTGTGTGTGAATCACTAATACAGTACTAATAGTGCTTATCATACTTATCAGTATTCTTATTACTTGAACAGGCAGAATCTGAGAATGTGTTGTTAACCCAACAGTAACGGAAGGGGATCCTAAAATTAGAGTGTGTGGCTCTTCAGAGAAAAGAGCACATGTTCTGCATGGTATTACTGTTAAAATCTGACTTGTCTCCTGCATATCTGTAGATAAACAGTCTCCTGCATACCTGTAGATAAACAGTCATACACTGTGAGGATAAATCCCCCCCAATGAGCATTCAAACGGCATACAGGTATAACACATGATTCAGCTGACAGCGAGGACAAAGTAGTGTCACTCACATGATACAGTCACTGTTAGTATTAATGTGCTTGTGTGGGTGTGTAAGTGACCTGTTTATCTCACATCACCCTGACAATGTCGAAACTGATCACAGATCAGGAACAGTATGCAGTAACACTGAAAACTCTCAAATTACACTGACAACAGCATATGGGGAGGGAGAACAGACAGAGAGAAATGCCGAGACACAAAGAGAAGGGGAGGAGAGAGGGAGGGAGGGAGGGAGAGAGAGAGAGAGAAAGAGAGGAGGACAGAGGATGGGAGGGAGTGAGGGAGACAGACAGAGAGAGCGAGAGTCGCGCGAGAGACACAGAGAGAGAGAGAGAGAGAGAGCATGGATATTCATTAGTTTGACCAAGGAGTAGTGTTAGACCAATTGTCTAGGTTAAATTAAAAATGCCAACTCTATCTCTGATAATGATATACATGTAGATTTGGACTGCTATGACACCGCAGATTCTGTAACTACTTGCTTACAATTTTCAGTTTCTTTTCGTCCCTTGTGTGTGTGTGTGTGTGTGTGTGTGTGTGTGTGTGTGTGTGTGTGTGTGTGTGTGTCTGTGTGTGTGTGTGTGTGTCTGTGTCTGTCTGTCTGTCTGTCTTTGTATGACCCAGGGACATGGAGGTTAAAGGTATGTAAGTACATGTGTAGTGGTTGTCAGCTTGTGTAGAGGGAAGGAAGATGATGTGAGAAACAGGATGGGATGACAGGACTACAGAGACGTGCTAGGCTATATACCACAAGCCAGTACAGATACTGTGAACTGAAAATAAAAGCAAAAAGCCTTTTTTATGTTGTGGGAATGGAAGGCACTGCAGAAATATCCCATTCCATGATCACTAATAGAAGTTTCATCAACGATTAAGCAACAGATTCTGCACTTGTATATCTTGCCTCCTATCAAACCAGAAGTTTCATCAACGAATAAGCAACAGATTCTGCACTTGTATATCTTACCTCCTATCAAACCAATCAGAACACTCTCTATTGGTCATCCGACCATGTGCTGTCAAGTTCATCCTCTTACCCATTACTTACATACATTGTGCTGTGCTGGCTGTACCAGCTTTAGATCAATGAGATCATTCACCAGACTGGTAATTCAACATTTGGCTGACTGACATACTTGCAAGCAAGAATACAAATCAATACTGAAGATCCCTAACTCTGAAGTGAACATAACTAGTGAAACAATAGATACTTTATTGTTCTGACACAGCTGATCATATTCATGCATTTTTTTAAATGAATGTCCAGTTTCACAAGCGTTCTACTATTTTGCTGAGGAAATAATCTTATTATCTAAAAAACAGCAGAAGACTGTCAGTATCAGTATCCAAAAATTTTGTTTTTTTTTTTTAAAGTCGAGTTAAAATCCCTCACACTGCAAATTCAATTAACTTCATTATTCTAGATACGCATCTTGAAGAAAAACAATCCTGCTCTCTCTTCACAACATATTACTGGAAAAGTGCTCAGTATCAGATCTCTATCTTAATAACAAAAAGAAAAAAATCCAAATAATAATACAAAATTGGCGTGATGCTATAAGCTAAAAAAAAATTTGTAAGAAAACGCGCCTTTGTACAGAAACGAGCCTGTGCCACTATGAAGTGCATGCCTTCAAGCTCTCTCCATCTCTCTCTCTCTCTCTGTTGTCGGTCAGTTGGTCGGTCTGCCTGCCTGCCTACCTGCCTGCCTGCCTAACCCTCTCTCTCCTCTCTCCTCACACACACACACACACACACACACACACACACACACACACACACACAAATATGATGTGTATTCAATTAGTACTGTGATCTTCATTCTTTTCTTTCGTGTCTTTCAGTTGCAAGTGTCACTTGAAACAGAATGAAACTGACAGTGTCAGCACACTCCAAACTTTAGTTTAGAACATAAACAAACCTTGATCGATGCTGTGTACCCACAAAGTTCCCACAGGAGACCCCAAAAACTCTGAATGATTTCACATTCACATTGTCTATACTAAAATACTTGTAATTTTTAACAGTGCATGTTCTTTTTTTTTTCATATATCACTTAATCACTTAGTTCTGTTTATTAACTTAACTATTATTTTGATTATTACTCATTTTTATACTTTAAAATCAAAAAGGAAACTATATATTTACGAATCCTTTATTGTCTGAGACAGTGGCTCATCAGTTGCACTAATGCTGCTGAAATACAAGTCAAATGTATCTACTGGTGAGACATTCTTGTGGTTTTTAATAAATAATAGCAATACTTCAGTCCACACATTTATCACAGGTCCTTAAATTCCTGTATATTTCTGATATGAACAAATAAATTTTAACTGGACAATGATAAAAATGAAATGGTCTTCACTGCACCAAACAAATACCGAATCTGGGTATCTTTTTTTTTTTTTTCACTATTCTCATTGGATGCAAAACTGAAGTCTTCAGTACAGTATGAAATCTGTGGGTCACTACCGATCATTTGCTTTCTTTACCACAACATATTCATATCTCTTCAGTCAACACAAATTACTTATCTCTTAGTTCAATTTTGGACATGAGTTATTACTGTCAGAACACATTGCTTTCAAAAGAGGTGACAAAGTTACCAATTCTTTAAATAAATCTGTGCTTTGTCATCAGTAACAGATACTTTGTGTTCTTTTGGAGATCATCCATTCAGTGTTATATAAAAGATTCAAGGGTTAATCAGTTTAATACATTGTTCCACTTCACTTTAATTCTGGTGGATAAACAGTATTAGAGTTCCCAATCTAGGACAGAGATGACCAAACACAAAACAGTTACACAGTCTCAGTAATGCACTGAGAAGTCTTCTGTGATCTAAGTGGTCCGCTGACCTAAAATCAACAGAACTTGGCCTGGTCAAAAATCCTGACTGACTGATTGTTGTTCTGAACTTTCCATATCTGTACACTTCTCAGATTGTACACTAAAGATAGTACAGTAAGCTTTATTTTCATCTTTTTTTTCCTGCATTAATCCGTATCCTTTGCCTTTTTTTTTTTTTTTTTTTTTTTTTTAAATAATTTTCCTCATTTGCTGTTATTGCAACTGAAATCTGGCTTAATATTAGACAGCCTGTATCCTCTCTGGTTACTTCCCTCTTCACTTCTTCATACCCACACACAAACACATGCACATGCAGCATGACAGGTTACTTGCCCATGTAATTACCATGAGGATCTGACTGCGGCAGCTGTTGCTAAACTTAGATTATAGAAGAACAACTGTGTTAAGGCATCTATGGGACCGGATTGGTCTGTACACTGCCAAATGAGAGACAATTTGAAATTTTATGAGGGCCAATCTGACATTACTTTCTGAAACTTGGTATTCCTGTTAATTTAAAGATTACTTAAAGGTCTTGATATTATAGGCACAGTAAAATATGTAGATGTGTACATTTACACAGAAATGCGGTCGGTAAAAAAGTGTAAGAATGCTCATTTTGGTCCTGAAAAATCAATGAGGAGTGCCACTTTTTTTAAAATATAAGAACCTAGAGAAAAAAATCGGAAAAACCGCACCCCTTTTTACATGCTCCGTTATGTCGGTCTTTAAGGCAGTTTTTCATTTAACAAACACTTACACTGTGGAACCTTTATAATCTTCCTTCTTAATTAACTGCCTGACCTTTAGGTCTATAACTGGGCAATTGTGAATCTCGCCTAGATGTTAACCCGAGAAGGAAAATAGGATCGTTCAATAGGTTCTGGATCGGTTCGGTTCACGCAAAGGAAAGGATGTATACAAAGGTTCTCCTGTAATGGAAATCAGTTTTGTGTCAATGACCATGCAAAGGAAAGGATCAATACTATGGTCCTCCTATGATGAAAATCAATTTGTGTTAACTCTCTACTGATGGAATTCAGTCTGTGGTTGGTTTTCTGTCTTAATTGTTAACTTGTAAACATTTGCATTTGGTACAGCTGAAGTACATAAAGTCACAATGCTTCAGAAATAAATACTTACAATATGTTATATCATGAACAAAGAGATTGCTAAAATCAATTTTTCACAGTTCAAAACAGTTCCACGTTCAGCAAGTCTAATATTATCTCGGTCAAACACCAGTGAGCAGTATTCTGCTGTTCTCTCCACTGAGAAAAGATTGTTTAACCAGCCACCTTGGCAAAGTGGTTAGCGTTGCGGACTCCCGGCTGGGAGGTCGTGGGTTTGAATCCTATGTCATGTGTGTTTTTCTGCCCCGACCAGCTCCTACCCAGAGCTGAGTTTGCTGCGGACTCAGTTGGAAAGACTAGGACCACACAGTCAAGTTTCATCCACTTAATGAATGTGTTTTCTGAGAGTGTTGCTCAAATTTCCTGACCAACACTGCAGGTGCCTGTATCTCTCGGGCCTGGTTGAAGCCAGGATATATTATGAAAGGAAGCGTAGAGTACAGCCCTGTCATGTTGTCTCAGACCGAAATGGAAATTCGTAGCATCATCTTAATCATCCTCATTCTTATCGATCAGCATAAAAAAAAAAATGTTTTCCAATTCTGTGGCCGTTCATGCCCTGCTCTCATGGTGACCTCAGTTTCATTGTCCCTCTCCATGTCTGTGGTCTTGGTTTGGTTCCGTCGGGGTCACCGGTATCAGCGAGTCCATGGGGGCCGTCATTGGACGGACGTGGTGGCGCCCTCCGTGGGGAGAGCTCACTCACGCCGGCTTCGCGACTAAGCAATTATTGTCATCAGTAGGGGGCTTAGTAGGTGGTGTCCTGTGAAAGTTAGATCAGAACAGGATGCCACTGAACACCACCGAAGTGACTCGGCACAGTGCAGTGTCTCCTCCGGTGGATTGCCTCTTGACGACTTGACACTGACTGCTCCCTGTGGATTGCCGGTGCCGGGGCTGTGGTGGGGCTGACCAGGCTGTGGCTGTGGACGGGGTGTCGGACTGAATGGCGTGGGTGCACTGCCAACGTGCAGACGTTGGGACAGCAAAAAAAAAAAAAAAAAAAAAAAAATTGTTTAAACTTCAATTTAGAATCAAGTTTTAAACTTTGTGTTGTAACTCTGCAAACTTTGATCCTGGACTGCTGGCTTTAATTAAAAGAATCTATTTATTGTCAATTTGATAATGTGAGATCTAGAGTCGCAAACCAATGATTCGTTCTCAATTAGGAATGGCTGCATCTGTTACTGGAAATTATCCATGGATCCCCAGCTAGTGGGAATTCACATACGTTTTCATTGCATTTCATTTGCCTTTCAAATTCAATGCTTTTAAACAGGGGAAACACTGTTGTTAATTATTATGACAATTACAGAAAACATGGCCACATCTAGCTAACAACAGCCATGCTAACCTAGACCTAACAAAAAAAACCACTGCTGTGAGTGCTGAGTTTTTGTTTACAATATTAATGGTAAAGTTCTAGCACTGATTAATTGGTTTTTGTGTTCAAAATGTTTATGAGTTTTGTTTGTTTCCATCTACCATTTCATGATTTTTTTCCTCTTTCCCATTGGTTGGCTTTTGTGTTCAAAACATTTAACATTTTCATTTGTTTTCAAACCTATTATATTTTGACGAATTCTCTGTTTTTTCTTTACCATCACAAAAAAGACAAATATATCGGTGACGTAAACCAAAACTGACCGAGTTACTAAAATTCCAACTTGGCTCACTTGATGATCATTCACCATTTTGCCACCTTATTCAGAAGTTAATCAAAGCTGCAATTCATCTTTCAACCGTATTTTATGTACTCCACAGACACAGACAGTGCAAATGTCAGTCAGACTCACTGGACGCAAGCGTTTGCTTGACAATCACCGTCAGCTGTGTCGTGTGTGTGATTGTAATGAGCATTTTCGGAGGCAGTTTCATTTTCTATCGTTCGCACGCAAGTGGCAAGCAAACACTTCACAAAATACTCAGAAAACAAAAGACCGTCACTTACAACAAATAATACTTACCTACTCTGAAAGTAAGTGATGAACTCACCACACTGCTTTTGGGTACGCCCTACCCCGAATACTTCCAGTGATTTTGACAATTAATCAAGTGTTTCCCGAACTCCCCCCAATATGGCGAAAAATCCCGTGACCACTGACGTCATGTTCCCGTCATGCTGAACAGGTAGGCCAAGTCTAGTAAACTTCCGGAATATCAGCCATGGAAAAAGCAGACGAAACATGTGACTTCGAGTCTTCGAAACTTGGAACAAAGAAATAGTAAGATATATCTCTGGATTAATGGAAGATCTTAGCAGCAAATGGTACCTGCTGTATTATCGTTCTTTTTATCATGTTCCTGCAAAAATAATAACAATGCTAAACTAAAGACATTTTTAACCAAAACTTTTTTACACATACACACGCTCCCAGATGCCACGATGGGATGTAAATTTGCCATGTAATAAACGATGAAAAAGTCGGAAAAAGTGCTTGCAATAAGGTGAAATGCACTCGTTGACAGATAGTAATATAAATCTACTGGGGTTTTTTACCCCCCCCCCCCCCCCCCCCCTTTTTTTTTTCGTATTTAAAATGTGGGCAGGATCAGAAAATTGTTCGGACCAGAGACGTGAAAGAAATTTCCTCTACGTCTATGTTCGGACAAAGGTGGGACGTTCACAGCATCTTCTGTTAATGTCGAGTTGTCAATATTACTGACGTTAAGGGATTCAGAATATGCACACAACTTGGGGGGGGGGGGGGGGTGGGGGGGGGGGGGGGGGGGGGGAGGAGGGTCATTGGATTTGTTTCAAAGTGGGACACTGGAAAAAGAAACAAAAGAAGAAAACAGAGTACCAGGCTGCTAAACAAAGCAATACAAATTACAGTGAGGACAAGCACAACAAGTTTCAACATATTAGGATGAACAGTCATTTATTGTTTTTATCCTCCAGCCCATGTGGGAAGACTTCAAATCCTGAATTTAACCTCCTCCCCCGCTTCCCTCCCCTCTCATCTCCTGCTTCCTGTCCTGTTCAAGGTGTGGCTGTGGAGGATGTCGTTAGTTTCTGCATTTAGCAGTTTCCTACTCATCATTCGAATCCTTAACTGCCCCAATAATGAATTGTTATCATAGTGTAGAACACACCCTTCATCCAAATACCCATCACCCCAGTGTTCATACTTTCCCCTATATAGTGAGATATCAACACCCCAGTGTCCACACATTTTTTTTACCCTACACATTGAGCTATCATCCCTTCAGTATTCACACCTTTCCATCAATATAGTGAACTGTCAACACCCCAGGGTCCACATCTTTCTTTCTGTTCTGAACATCATTACACAATTGTCAACGCCTTTCCCCCTCCATATGTACACTATTATCACCCCGGAGTCCGCACATTCACCAGTATTATGAACCATCATCACCCCAGTGAGACATCTTTTCCTCTGTAGCGAACTATCATCACCCCAGTGTTACGCCTTGCTCCTGTAAAGAACTCATCACCCCAGTGTTCACACCTTACACCCCCCCCCCCCTTCCCATACAGTGATTTATCATAACCCCAGTGTTCATATCTATCCCCATATGTTATATAGTGAACAATTATCCCTGGAGTGTCCACCCCTTGCCCCCCATACAGTGATTTATCATTACCCCAGTGTTCACACCTATCCCCCTATAGTGACAAATTATCGCCCCAGTGTCCACCCCTTACCTAGCTATAGAGAGAATCATCATAACCTTATGTTCACACCTACCCCACTACAGTGAAAAATCATCACCCCAGTGTCTACCCCTTACCTAACTATAGAGAGAATCATCATAACCCTTGTGTCACACCTGTCCCCCTACTGTAACAAATCATCACCCCAGTGTCCACCCCTTACCTAACTATAGAGAGAATCATCATAACCCTTGTGTTCACACCTGTCCCCCTACAGTGACAAATCATCACCCCAGTGTCCACCCCTTACTCCCTATACAGTGAAATGTCATTACCCTTGTGTTCACCACCTGTCCCACTCAGTGACAAATCATCATCCCAGTGTCCACCCCTTACTGATCTATACAGAGAATTATAGTCCCCCCCCCCCCCCCCCCCCCCCCCCCCTTTGTTCACATCTGTCCACCTATGATGATGAACAACCATCACCCTAGGGTCTGTTCACATTTGTCCACGTATGGTGAACAGCTATCACCCTAGTGTCTGTTCACAACAGTCTACATTTGTCTACCTATGGTGAACATCTGTCACCCTAGTGTCAGTTCACACCTGTCCACCTATGGTGAACACCTAGTGTCTGTTCACATCAGTCCACCTATGGTGAACATCTGTCACCCTAGTGTCTGTTCACACCTGTCCACCTATGGTGAACACCTAGTGTCTGTTCACATCAGTCCACCTATGGTGAACATCTGTCACCCTAGTGTCTGTTCACATCTGTCCACCTATGGTGAACAACTATCATCCTAGTGTCAGTTCACATCAGTCCACCTATGTTGAACAACCATCACCCTAGTGTCTGTTCACATCAGTCCACCTATGGTGAACAACTATCACTCTAGTGTCTGTTCACATCTGTCCACCTATGGTGAACAACTATCACCCTAGTGTCTGTTCACATCTGTCCACCTATGGTGAACAACTATCATCCTAGTGTCTGTTCTCATCTGTCCACCTATGGTGAACAACCATCACCCTAGTGTCTGTTCACATCAGTCCACCTATGGTGAACAACCATCACCCTAGTGTCTGTTCACATCAGTCCACCTATGGTGAACACCTAGTGTCTGTTCACATCTGTCCACCTATGGTGAACAACTATCACCCTAGTGTCTGTTCACATCTGTCCACCTATGGTGAACACCTAGTGTCTGTTCACATCTGTCCACCTATGGTGAACAACTATCACCCTAGTGTCTGTTCACATCTGTCCACCTATGGTGAACAACTATCACCCTAGTGTCTGTTCACATCTGTCCACCTATGGTGAACAACCATCACCCTAGTGTCTGTTCACATCTGTCCACCTATGGTGAACACCTAGTGTCTGTTCACATCTGTCCACCTATGGTGAACAACTATCACCCTAGTGTCTGTTCACATCTGTCCACTTATGGTGAACATCTGTCACCCTCATGTCTGTTCACATCAGTCCACCTATGTTGAACAGCTATCACCCTAGTGTCTGTTCACATCTGTCCACCTATGGTGAACAACCATCACCCTAGTGTCTGTTCACATCAGTCCACTAATGTGAACAACCATCACCCTAGTGTCTGTTCACATCTGTCCACCTATGTTGAACAACTATCACCCTAGTGTCTGTTCACATCTGTCCACCTATGTTGAACAACTATCACCCTCATGTCTGTTCACATCTGTCCACCTATGTTGAACAACTGTCACCGTAGTGTCTATTCACATCTGTCCACCTATGGTGAACAACTATCATCGTAGTGTCTGTTCACATCTGTCCACCTATGGTGAACAACCATCACCTTAGTGTCTGTTCACATCTGTCCACCTATGGTGAACAACCATCACCCTAGTGTCTCTGTTCACATCTGTCCACCTATGGTGAACAACCATCACCCTAGTGTCTGTTCACATCTGTCCACCTATGTTGAACAACCATCACCCTAGTGTCTGTTCACATCTGTCCACGTATGGTGAACAACCGTCACCCTCATGTCTGTTCACATCTGTCCACGTATGGTGAACAACCATCACCCTAGTGTCTGTTCACATCTGTCCATGTATGGTGAACAACCATCACCTTAGTGTCTGTTCACATCTGTCCACCTATGGTGAACAACTATCATCCTAGTGTCCACACCTCTTTCCCCTAAACAGTGAACTGTCGTCACTTGTGTTCATACATATTCCCTTATGCTGAGTAACCATCACCCCAGTGTCAACATCTTTTTTTTTTTTTCTTATGTTGTGAACTGACATTATCCTATAGGCCACACCTTTTTCCCTACACAGTGGACTGTTGTAGCAGACCTAAGGTAAAATTTCACTTCACCTCAGAAGCTCACAGCTCTGAAGAAAGCTAATCTCACCAGCCGCCGTGGCGAAGTGGTTAGCGTCGCGGACTCCCGGCTGGGAGGTCGTGGGTTCGAATCCCATCAGAAGTCATGTGGGTTTTTCTGCCCCCGACCGGCTCCTACCCAGAGTTGAGTTTGCTGCGGACTCAGTTGGGAAGACTGGGACCACACAGTCGAGTTTCATCCACTTAATGGATGCGTTTCTGAGAGTGTTGCTCAAATTTCCTGACCAACACTGCAGGTGTCTGTATCTCTCGGGCCTGGTTTGACGCCAGGATATATTATGAGAGGAAGCGTAGAGTACAGCCCTGTCATGTAGTCTCAGACCGAAATGGAAATCCGAGCATCATCATCATAATCATCCTCATTCTCATCGATCAGCATAAAAAAAAAAAAGTCTCAAATTCTGTGGCCCTTCATGCCCTGCTCTCATGGTGACCTCAGTTTCGATGTCCTTCTCCACGTCTGTGGCCTTGGTTTGGTTCCGTCGGGGTCACCGGTATCGGCGGGTCCATGGGGGCTGTCGTTGGACGGACGTGGTGGCGCCCTCCGGAGGGAGAGCTCACTCACGCCGGCTCCGCGACTAAGCAATTATTGTCGTCAGTAGGGGCTTAGTAGGTGGTGTCCTGCGTATGTTAGATCAGAACAGGCGCCACTGAACACCACTGAAGTGACTCGGCAGCAGTGCAGTGTCTCCTCCTCCGGTGGGTTGCCTCTTGACGACTTGACATTGACTGCTGCCTGTGGATTGCCGGTGCCGGGGCTGCGGCGGGGCCAGCCGGGCCGTGGCTGTGGACAGGGTGTCGGAATGAGCGGCGTGGGTGCACTGCCTCTGAGGTGGCGCAGAGGTTGGGACACAGCAAAAAAAAAAAAAAAAAAAAAAAAAAAAAAAAGCTAATCTCACTCAGTATGTCAACTATATTTCCTTTTCCCAAGAATTCCCATTTTCCTACTCTGTTTTCAAGGGTTTTTGGGATCAGATTGTGGCTTTGCTTTTCTTTTTTTTTTTTCCCCCCTTTTTTATTTTGGTATATAATCAGAAACATGTTACGATTATAATTTGTTTTTTCTCGCTTTGTTTTGAATTTGTCGCAATCATAGAAATTTGTTTTACTTTTTCCCTTTTCTTTTCAGTTGGGAAGATGCCTACAACAGGGAACTGAAAACTTTCAAAGACATTGGCGATGTGGTGAGATATGGTAAGCGCGATGTTTTTTTAATTCTGTTCAGTGTAATGTACACTTGTCAGTAACATTCTGTTTAAATTCTACATGAAATCGAAACAAGGCCAGGGACATCAAAATCTTACTATTGTCTGAATCTGTGGAGATAAATACATTGTGACAAGAACTTTACTCTTCTTCCATAGAGCAGCTCCCGTCAGTGAGTTGATGATTCTGTTTGCTTTTTTTTTAGATTTGTAGGGTTGGTTATGAGGTTGCTGGGCAGAAAGAAGGAGCTAACTCAGGGGCTTTGACCCAGCTACATTGAAGAGCTGCAGACCTGGTCAGAGGTACTCTCAGCCTGTCCCACAGTTCATTAGAAAAAAGATGAGCCCTCACCTAGAACCACATTAAAGGGAAAAAAAAAAAGAAAAAAAAAAAGAAAGAAACAGGTGGTGGGAATAGGAGATCTTTGACGTAAAATGTGTCAGGGATATAACCAACACAACATGTTTGAATTTCCTATGACCAAAGAGGCCTTGTTCTAATTGAGGTGAACTGCAAATTTTGTGGATGAATGGCATGCTTTCTAAGGTCAGGTATGGTGGGGCATGTCACAAGTGAGGTGCAGAGAACTGTGTCACATGAGTGCAAGGCACCGTCTGTGTAACTGTATTATACCGTCGGTGCATAATTGGTCGGCATCATGGATTTTTTTTCCCCCCCATAATACATCAGTGTAATTGAATTTTGAAATATTTATTACATGACTGAAACTTAAAATGAAAGATTAATAACACTTCAGGAGATCAATAATGACACCGAACAGCACAGATAGTTGGCACAGGTATGCTAGAACATACGGAAACTGTTTCAGGTCCAACTCGACGATCACCACATACAGCTTTGACAGATCATCTAACTGATCCACCCAGCCTGCTAGCAGAGTTTCCTTCTGACTGTGATGAGAATTCAGACTAAAAAATGCTTTCCTACCACAGATGATTGATCTGGGAGAGTAACCGGAACCCTTGGATTAAAAAAGAATGACAAAACCACTGTTAAATAATCTGGGATGTGCAGAGGTTTTTCTGGCTTCGAGTTACCTGTGAAATGAACTGCAACATTTGAAAGGATTTTGTGCGTGCCAGAACATTTGTTTAAGAAGACGAAGACTACATGTTCCTTTTGTTTTGTGTCGTCTCTGTTAATCAGCCTCCATGGTGACAGCCCTGATATGGCCCTTTGCAGTTGGCTGGGCTATAAGCAACTTTACCTTACCTTATCTCCATACACTAGCTGAGGATTCGGCTAACCTGTTCAGGTGTCGTGAACTCTGCATTGCAGACTGCATCCAG
>JADBJO010022117.1:22500-28434 GCA_016801955.1 Conus betulinus
TTGTATCAAGTGATGTGCATTGTATCAAAAATGAGAGGTTTTTTAGGTGGTTGCATCAAAATTTGCTGATGACACACATTAGGAACAAGTCAGCTCCGAGATGCGATCTGTCAGCCAACAAACGACAACTTAGATCAGCATGTTTGCTGGAAGCAGTCAGTGGCAGTACACACACACTTTTCATGCAAAACACTGATTTAAAACCCCTTCCACTTCTCTCCACCCTCCTCTCTCCACCCTCATCCCTTTCCCATCCCACCATTCCCCCATTACTGTCTATGCTTTCTCATTTCCCCTTCTCCATCCTCCCATGTTGCACTTGCCCCAGCCCCCTCCCCATACCAACCCCTTTTCCCTCCTTTTCCCAAATTTCCAGCGCAGTTCTGTCCGTCCTGCACCATGTGTGTTGACTCTGAAAGCGGATTTCGACTTTTCAAAAGGCAGGTCTCCAATATGACTGTTTCAGATGTTTGTATCTGACACACTGTGTGCTTGTTTTTGTCCTCCCCATCATCCACAACCTTTGCCCTTTTTCTTCCTGTTTTTGTGTACACGTCACGCATGATTGCGTCCTGTTTTGTGTTGCTTTTGCTGCTCCAGTGTGACTCTCCTGTCACTCATCCTGACACCAGACACAGGCACGCCCATGATGACTCTGTCTCTTGTGTATGTGCGGCAATTTACAGTCTGTGTAATGTCATGGCAAGGTCATCATCCACCAGGGAAGACCTTGCAGGGCTGAAGCATTTGGTGGTGATCGGTTGAAACTGTTTCCCACCATCTGAGTCCCTTACTGATGTTGTGTGTTTTTTGATGGGAGAAGCTCTATAGCATTTCGTTTTTTTTGGTGTGTGTGTGTGTGTGTGTGTGTGTGTGTTGTTTTGTTTTTGTTTTCAACAAAGGAGCTGGATGTTCCATTTTCTTTTCTGCTCAAACAACCTGTGTTTCCTTTTGCCTTTTTTTCATCACAGATATAATTTTCCTTTGTTATTTTCATCAAAGTATTTGACTTTTTTTCTGTTTTTAATTGATATACCTTAACTTTCCTATGCTACCTTCATCCAGGTAGCTTTATTTACCATCGCCATTTTCATTAAAGGAGCATTATGTTTGTTAAAGCATCAAAGAAAGTGAATCGACCCCACACTGTTTCAGAGGTTTCTTTTCAGAGTTATAACCAGAAGTCTAACCTGAAAGCCTAACCTGTGCTAGATATTTTTCTTTTTTCAGTTGTTGATCTGTTTCTTCGTTATCTTCATTTCTTGTTGATGACTCCTTAATTTCCAGGTTCTGCCTGTCATTGTGTTGACTTGTGTTTCTCCAGCAGTCTGGGTGCAGCTGGCAGTAGACTTTGAGGTCTGCTATTGTTGTGTTCTTCACGGTTTTGGGGCCGTTCTGTGCCTAGAACTTTTCCAGAGTAGTAGGCAAAGATGTGTGTACTTCAGTGGTATGTTGGGATGGACTGTTCTTTCAGCTGGTGTCATGTTGTTTGTACAGATATTGTCGGGTTAGTGATTGTTGTTAAATAATGCCATTTTTACTTTGACATGATGTCAACCTGAGACAGCAGAGGGGGAAGGGAAGCAAGTGAGGGAGCAAAACTTTTGAGCATCACCAAAATATAAATGTTTGTTTGGACAGACTTTCAGTTGATTATGTGTCTATGTTGCTGGCTGCAAGACAAATTTCCTTTCTTTTGAAATGGTCTCTAAATCAAAATGTAAAGATTACCTCATTCTTTTAGACTCCCTTTCTGCTTTGGAGGCCATTGCCGGCCGTAACTTCAAGCACCGACAACTTCTGAAATTGTTCAAACTATACACCTCTCTGAAATCAGATTGATACGACATAGTTTTTGCTCGGGTTCCCAGTCATGTGGGCATTCAAGGCAGTGAGTGTGGCTGATGAGCTTGCCAGGAATGCCACAAAGAAAGAGGTGAACGGATTGTCTGTCCCTCACACTGATCTGAAACCCAAAGTTCAGGCTTATGTCAAAAACCTCTTGCAAGAAGAATGGAACTCGCAGACAGATAACAAACTCTTCCAGATCTGTCCAAAACCTGAAAGGGTTTTTACCATGTTCCAGGGGCAGCCATAAAGTAAGAGGCAGTCTTGTGCCATTTGCACACAGGCCACTCCTTTTGCTCCCATTTTTATCATTTAACAGGTGAAGAAGCTCCATGGTGCATTCGATGTCAAGTACCACTCACAATGAACATGTTCTTACAGAGTGTTGGGGCTTGCATGATGTCAGACATAAGCACTTTACAGCAGACTCCATGAAATCCTTCTTGAGAGATGTTCCACACAATGAGTTTTTTTAATTTCAGAAAGAGATAAACATTTTTCATCTGATCTAAGATTTTAAGGAAGAAAGGCTTTAACAAAATTCCTGGTGTGTTTTTTAGAAAACATGTTTTAAAATGAGTTCAGTGTGTGTGTGTGTGTGTGTGTGTTGTTTTTTTTTTTTTTTTTTTTTTTTCTAATGACTTGAGAGTTTGGCGTCAACATGGTAAATACCCCTGACACAGCCCTTGGGATCAGCTGAACTATAAGTAACATTTCTCTCTCTCTCTCTCTCTCTCTCTCTCTCTCTCTCTCTCTCTCTCTCTTTTTTTAATGACCAGTAAATGTTCCATTGAAAAAAAAATCGTTCTTTCTTTTGCTGACTTGAATAATTACGAGATGATTATTTTGCAATGTTCAACATGGAAGATATCAAGATTCAAGACCTTTTAATGTGCATTGATAATAATGATATATGTAACGGTAGTTTTAAGTCGCCCCTGTTTCTTTCTGAGATAAGCAAAGCAAGTAATTCCCTCTTTACCCTGATGGCACTGAAATTATGATCTTCTGTCCAAGCTGAACAGTTTGGTTTTTCATTTGTTGTGGTTTGTTTTGTTTTGTTTTCATGGGTAGCCAGAACATATCAGTAATTGCATCTCTGGTAAGAATCTTCTGAGGAAAAAAAAAAAAAAAAAGTGAGAGGCTGCAGTCACTTAATGAGTCATGGGTCACCGATTTATTTTCTCATCCATTTTTTTTTTTTTTTTTTTTTTTTTTCTTTTTTTTTTTTTTTTGTTCTTAAAAGTATCATATAATTTCTTTCTCAGCACTGCAATCTGCTTTTAGATCGAAGAATGTCGGAGCTACAGTCTGAGGTCGAGTTCAGACGGTGTGGTGCCACCACATGGTGAAAATGGCTGATGTAACAAAACCAGTAGGTCTGGCTGAGGCCAGGTCCAAGGAGTATGTCCCAGTCCTTGAGTCGGTTGGGGAATAAGTCATCTAGCAGCTACTTTCAGAAACAAGAAAGTAGTGGATGGTGCTGATGTTGGGTGGGGGGTGGGTTGGGGTTGGGGGGTGGGGGGGGGAGGGGTGTTCCCTGCTCTGCCTCTGGTTGAAATGGAACAGCAGCTGTCCACTGTTAATGTCTGGTTTGTGTCCCTTTACACACTGAAAGTCTTTTCTCTCTCTCTTTGATTATGTTACCAATTGCCTGTGTAGGCTACCAGCAGATCAGATGATAACTGGATACAGAGACTGAGAGGGTGTGTGGGGGGGGGGGGGGGGGGGGGGGGGCACAGGGGGGGAGGGGGGAGGGAACAGTGTGAGTAGCTGTGTGAGCAGAATAGGATGAGGAAGGGGCCTGAGGCTGAGAGACCACTGGGGTTTACTTGTAGTTTTGCACAGCTTGATAAACACAAGCTGTTTGTACAGGATGTTCAAAATGAGTCAGAGACAGAGAGAGAGAGAGAGAGAGAGAGAGAGATTGGGAACACCTGTATGAATGTACGAGTCATTGTTAGTGTGAGCTTGAGTGCATGTGTTCAAGTGCATCAACATACATTTACATGATTACATTGCGTACTGGTGTGTGCTGGTTCAAGTCAGTGGGTTCCGTCTGAGTAACCCTCCACTGAGGTTCCTGGGAAAAAAAAAAAACATTGACATGGGTTCTTTGAAGACAGAGAACATTTTTTTTTTTCTTGTCTCATGTGTCAGTGACATTTCCCCCCTACACCACTTGTTCTGACTCCCACATGTGCACAACAATGCCCATACTCATTCCGTTGTTAACGCGCAACAGCAACAGCGAGCAATTATTATGAAGTCACCATGAGGCAGCCTACCAGAGGAGACACTGCCCTGCTGCTGAGCTATTGTCGTGGTGTTTTCTAGTGCTTGTTTTAACCCGGTCGTCGCCAAACTTGATGAGATAACTCGATGGCAAGGACGTGTACTTTTTGCTATACTGGTCATGGGGAAGTCCGGAATATTCCTCGCTTTATATTTACTCTGCTTACAAAACAGAGGATATCTTCAGAGAGGTGAAGTCTCTAGATTCTGTTAATAGTTGGTAATCTTCGTTTTCGGCAGTGAGAAAGTCCGTAGAAATTTTTGAAAATACATACTTGTTTTAGGGGAAAAAAAAAACCCTGGCAAATAGGATTTAACTCAGAGTCAGTTCCTAGGCAGCGAAAGGGTTAACTCAGCATGTGTTCTCAATTGGGATATCTGAACATCAGCCAGAGCCAAGATATACAGACACCAGCGCTGTTGGTTGGTTGAATTGAGCACAGTCAGAAGTGCAGCCGTTTGGCGGGCAAAAATTGACAATGTAATTTCATCTTCCTACATGGGTCCACAGCAAACTCAAAAAGGCTAAGCATGAGGTCACCAAAGGCAGAAATACAACTAAAAACCATTGTGTGCGTCTGCTGGGGATTGAACCCACCTGTTTCTCAGCCCACAGCTCTCAGTGTTAACCAGCGTGCCACAGTTGCTGGTGAGGGAGGCAGCCCTCCTTTTTGGCAGGTAACTTTGGTCCAGGTGAGGGCAAAAGTGTGCTAGGAAAAAAAGAAAAAGGATTTGTCAGGAAGGAGTGTTAACTGGGAAGGAGCCTTTGCTGAAAAGCAGTCTTTCTTGGAAAGGAGTATGGGTTGGGACCTTCACTGTGCTTGGCAGTGTGAGTTTGTTGGGTGCATTTAGTTCATGGCTAGTTACTTCACATACAGCAGTTACCAGCTCATTGGCACATAGCCAGTGAAACTGAAAGGGAAGGGAATGTGTGTGTGTGTGTGTGTGTGTGTGTGTGTGTGTGTGTGTGTGTGTGTGTGTGTGTGTGTGTGTCTCTCTCTCTCTCTCTCTCTCTCTCTCTCTCTCTCTCTCTCTCTCTCTCTCAATTTTCTGTCTCTCTCTCTGCCTGCCTCTGTCTGTCTGCCTCTCTCTCTCTCTCTCTCTCTCTCTCTCTCTCTCTCTCTCTCTCTCTCTCTCTGCCCTCAACATTATTATCTCATATACCTCACTGCCTTGAAACCAGTCTTGCTTTGTGTAAAAGACTGTCGAACGTGAATGTATGCAAGTGTTTTGAACATGACTGCCCCATGGATCGTGAATGTATGCAAGTGTTTTGAACATGACTGCCCCATGGATCGCTGTTCACTCCTTCTCAGGCTATGCCGATGATACCAGTTGGTGACTGATGCTTCTTATATCCTCTTTCTGCATGGGAATATTTGACATACTATGTACTTGGTGTGTGTGTGTGAGAGAGAGAGAGAGGGGGGGGGGGGAGGTGGGAGAGACTTGCAGTGTGTATATGTATGTTTCTCAATGCTAATATGAATCATCACTGTTCTTGCCATAGTGAGTCCTGTATTGCCTAATTCTCATAATGATCTATGTTAGTGTGATTGAATCTACTCTTCTATTAGAAACCCCACGCATGCAAGTTCATAGGCATAGACTTACATCTACTAATCTCGAAGGTGAACAGGCCTCCAGTGAGGCTTCAAAACACCTCAAGTTCAATTTCAAGTAGTATCCTTCGTCCCTAAAGGGACAAGCGCCTGATGTTAAAAAGCATCCTCTTGCTTACCTGTCACCCTTGAGGATAAAGATTATCAATCATTCCATCCATCATTCAAT
>JADBJO010022118.1:0-15000 GCA_016801955.1 Conus betulinus
AATGTGATATAGTGTGTGCTGCGTGTGTTGTGTGTGTGTTGTGTGGTGTGTGTGTGTGTGTGAAGTGTGTGCTGTGTGTCGTTGACGCCATGCTTTGTGTGTATGCTGTGTGTGTAGTGTGTGTGAACAATTATAGTGCTGGGGTGTGCTGCATGTATGTGTGTGTGTAGTTGTTTTTGTTGTGTGTGGTGTGTGTGTCCTATGTGTGTCGTGTGTGTGTGTGTGGTGAGTGTGCTGTTTGAACAGCAGTTTATTGCACGGAGAATTGACGTTGTCATTCTCTCTCTCTCTCTCCTCATCTTCTCTCTCTGCGTCATCTCTCTCTCTCTCTCTCTACGAATAATGACAAAACAGTATAGTGCGCGTGAACAGTAATGCTTTGATACATACAAGATCGCAAAATTTAATGTTTTTTCACTCTCAGAGTATCTCTCATCTGTTAAGCCACAGCCGCGATAGATCCATCCGCCGTAATAATGTAACTCATGCATCAACTGATTCGTGAACCGTCATGCGACGCATGACCTGATTTCCCTACGATGATGAAGGGGCTCTCCAGGAAGAATACAAGCTTTCGCTAAAGGTCGAACGGTTTTCTTTTTTTACAATCCGTCCGGAAATGAGTATTGAAGAATGAAATGAACATAACATTTCGGTCCCGCCATGTGGTGTGTTGTGGTGCGTGTGTGGTGTGTGTGTGTGTGTGGTGTGTGTGTGTGTTTGGGGGGGGGGGGGGGGGGTTTTTTGTGGTGGGTGTGTGTGTGGGTGTGTGTGTTGTGTGTGTGCGCGCGAGCGCGGCGCGCGTGTGAATTGTGGGTGTGTGTGTGTGTGTGTGTGTGGTTTGTGTGTGTGTGGGTGTTTTTGTGTGATGTGTTAATCTCACATCAGGGTGGATGAGGTATATGACCAGATTACCAGACGGAGGCTGTTCAGACCCTCTTAGAATCCACATGATCACCGTTTCCCTGCCACTGGCCATATAAATTAACTTCCGCATGGGAGGAGATCGCATGTCCCCTGCGCTTCTGATCAAGGCTATCGATCGATGAGACAGTATGTCGACTCGTCTAGCCTGAAAATTGCTTTTTGATTTTTATTTGCCACATTCGGGAAATATCGCTAATCTCGATGGAGATGTATTACCTTTAGCCGTTTATTTTCGGGATAAATTTCATGATGTAGGAGTGGAGTTGTCTCGTTGGTGTGTATTGTGACGTGAGGTGATGATGTGAATGCTGCATAGTGTGTGTTGTGTGTTGATGAACAGCAGGTTTATTGGAAAGCTTGTGAAAGAATCTTCTCTCTCTCTCTCTATCTCTACTCTCATCGCTAGCCAATCTTCTCCTCTCCTCATCTACTTACTCTCTCTCTCTCTCCTCCCACCAGGAGAAAATGAAATTTTCGAGGGTCCAGTATGCTTTTAATATATACAATATGAATGTTTTTCACCATCATGCTAGGTATTCTGAATCCCCCCAGTGATGACAGATCCATCTCTGTATCATGATAACGATACAGTGACATGCCCCTGCCGACGATTGTACTCTCTTCATACTACGAAATAAAAAGAATAAAAAGAAGAAACGGAAAGGAAATTTAACAGGTAAGAAATAACGAAAAGGACAACGAAGAAACTGTACAGTCGAAAAAGAAAGAAAACGGAAAGAAAAGAGAACGAGGGAAAAAAAAAAAGGAAGCTAAAAGAGAAGACAATTTGCCAACGAGAAGGATATAAGCGACGGAAGAGCAGATAATAGAAATAAAATGAGAATTTGCGAAGAGAGTGGAAGATGCCAAGAGCGGAAGAAAAAAAGAAAGCAGAAAAGAAATGAGGAAGCTATGAAGTTACAAAGATGTGCATAGAAAGGTTAGACGAGAAAGGAAGTAGACAGTAAGAAGAAAAAAAGGTGGGTTTAAAGTAAGAAGAAAGAAAGACAAGAATGAAAGGAAGGACAGAAAGAAAGAAAGAAACTAAGTAAAACAGGAATAATGACCGTCGATACAAAGAAAGAAAAGGAAAGAAAGACGCGGAAAAAGATAAGAGAAGGGGGGTAGTGACGGGCAAAAAGACAGAAGGAGATAAAATTGAGTTTAAATCAAAAGAAAGCAAGGAGAGTACGTACATTGCCTGGCCGCCTTCGACGTGGATGAAGAAAGAAGAAGAAGAAAGAAATGAAGAAACCAAATAATCGATGAACAAAGAATTGAATTGCAAGAGGAAATAGCTCTCCACTTACGTTTTCGCCCAGTAGCATGATCCGCAAATATTCTTTTCCCCCCCAGTGGACAGAAAAAAAAAAAAAAAAAGAAACAAAAACGCCCAAAAGCGAATGAGAGCTAGAGAGGGGGGCCGGAGAAAAAGAGAGAGCTGATAAGCACAGCAACCGAGCACGCAATGGACGGCCTCGCCGCAAAGTCTCTGTTTAGGCCCTAGTGGAGATCTGGTGGGATTGAATCCCATTTGCTTGCGTCGCTAAATATGCCTTGCTGGCCCGAAGTCGGCCCAATTAACTAGTGTAACTGGGGCTAGGGGGAAGGTCATCACTTGGTGGAATCCTTAACTTTGTATGCTTAGATTGTTTTATTCGGTTGCATTATGCCGGGGTTCGTTGAGGTAAGGTGGCGATTCTCTATAGTCGTTGCATTCGACCGTGTTGGATTTGTTATGCGATGGGCCCGCTAATTGTCGATCGGTTGAGCGTTCATGATTTGGCTTAATGAGGTGAGTTGGCCTTGATTGGTTACTTTGTGTGCGTTACGGTATGTAGTCTCTTCGTTCTCTTGTTCGACCCGGAACATTCGACAAGGCTTCGGTCTGTGCAAATGAATCAAGGCTGGCATCTCTACTGGATTGTTCCACCCCCCTCGACTCTCTCACAGCCTAGGCTCCCTAGAGATGGGGTGGGCCGTCATAAAGTGGGCCTGCCACACCAAAACAATGCGCCGAGGTCTTGCTTAATGATTTAAGGAGTCGTTGGTATGTATAGACTGGCCGGGGTTTAGTTTGTTTTCAGAAGTTTTTATTGTTTTTGAAAAGTTAATTTTCCATATTGTCTATCATATGGTTCATCAAGGTACAAGCCAGGTGGGTTCCAAGCAAGACAGATTACAATCAAAGTAAATGGGACTATTTGGGCCGGTTCAAGCTGGCCCAAAGATAGGGTCATGGGTGAGTGCAAAAGACCACTTGAAATGTGCCCGTCAGCTAAGGGGCAAGGGTCATGTGTGAAGACGTTGTTTTGTGAGATTTCATCGGTGAAAATCACCCCTCAAAACAAAAAGGGAAACTAAGGAAAAAAACTTGGCTGCTGGGGAAGTTGTTTCTTTTGATCTATATATTAGTTTAGCACTAAATGCGGGTTCAAATTTATGGCAGGCCTCAACGCTTACATGGATTTACATAGGTGATTAGTGATTAAAAATCACCTAATTGTGGGTTCTTGGTGTGGCCAGGCACCATCTTGCCAGAGTCTGTCTTCACAGGTCAGAAGGAGTGCAACATTCCTATAGGCTACCCTGTGAATGGCTGGTTATTAGACCAGTGGGTTGGTTGTCCCCTTCACTGCGTCGGGTTGGTTGGTTGGTTGGAAGATTATATGGATTGGTTGTTATGAATGCAGCACCAGTTGGCTTTGGGTTGGTGGTTTGGTTGGTCTGTTTAGCTTTGGTTGAATGGTTTGGTTGGTTTCGTTTAAATGGTCGTGTGAATGTTAAGGCGGTGGGCTTTTCTCTCTAGTGTCCGTCGATGGGATCTACTGGTGAACCTGAACAACAAATCTCATATTTATACACGCTCGCGCGCGGGGCGGGGCGTGCATGTACGCCGCACACACACACGACCCACACACCACACACACACACACCACACATATATATATATTATCTATATATGATTATCTATATATATAACTATAATATATTATACATAACATACAAACATGTGCGAGAGGAGGTAGGGATACATAGAGATTAGATAAATATATATGGGATATATATAAGATATAGTTATATACTATATATATCGGACTATAGAGGATGTGGAGAGAGGGGGAGATAGGGATGGTGAGATTGAGATGAAAGATGAAGAGGAGAACCACCCACCACAACACGACGCAAACACGCACGCATACACACGTACACATGCATTATGCTCCACGCAAAAACACCACACACATTAGCACACCACACACACACACACCACACACACCACACACACACACACACACACACAACACACAGGACATGAAGGGAGAGGAGAGAGGTAGTAAGATGGAGAGAGAGAGAGGGAGGGATGGTGGGAGACAGAAGAAAAAGACAGAATGGAATGGTAAGCTGAGTTACGTACGGTCAACCGTAAAAGAAATGAACTAAACTACAAAACACAGAATCAAAGAGAAGAGTCGAAAAAAGGAAAAGCTAGAAATCGAGGAGAGAAAAAAAGTTGCAACTGACAGGAGTGAAAAAGATGGAGGAAAAAGAAAAAGAAACAGAATTAATGAGTTAAACGAAGATGGATGACGGACACACACACTAAAAAAAAAACAAACAAAAAAAAAAACAACCGTAATGGCAGAGTGAAAACAAAATCAAATTACACACACACACACACACACACACACCACACACACACACACACACACACACGCACGCACGCGCACGCACGCTCACACACACACAACACACACACACACACACACACACACACACACACACACACACACACACACACACATAGAGAAAAGGGGTGGGAAACAGATGCGCCGAAAACAGTAACAAAGAGAGAGAGAGACAGACAGGCAGACAAACAGACACACGAAGATGGATACAATATGTGGAGACATAGGCAGAAGGACTGGGTATCTCTCTCTCTCTCTCTCTCTCTCTCTCTCTCTCTCTCTCTTCTCTCTCTCTCTCTCTCTCTCTCTCTTCACCTTCCCCCACCCCACCCCACCTTTCCTCATCCCTCCCCTATCCCACCTCTACGTCCCCCTCTTCTCCCCTACCTCCCCTTCCTTTCCACCCCCAGTTTTCCTCCCCGCCAACAGACCCACCACCTACCTGACAACATCTCGATGCCGGTCTCATCCATGTTCCGCCGGATGCCTTTCCACGACTGCTTGAGCTTGAACATCTGCCGGAGTCCATGGGAGACCTGGGGTCCACCTTCAGGAGCGGCTCGGGCTCAGTGGTCAAGCTGCAACGAGGACGAAGCGGGGCTGACCGTTGCTGCCCTCTGGAACTTTCTGACCGTTGCCCAGCGCCTGCAAGCTGTCAGCAGCGACTTTGGACTGTTGGCAGCCCATGGTGTGTGGGGAATCCTTTCACGCCGATGTCCGGTCTAAAAATACAGTAGTTTTTTTCCGGCACCAGCTGGTTTTTTTGTTTGTTTTCTTTTCTTAATCACTGTCGCTAAATGCTGGGTAGCTGGTATTATGTTGCAAACGTTTCTCTTCTCTCTTTTTGTGGGGAAAAAAAAAATCGCCGACAGTAATAAATGTTTATTTCACTGAATATCGTCGTCAAGAGCTTTTTCTTTCTTTCTTTTTTCGTCACGATGACGATCGCAATATCACATAAAAGTGTCACACCTTGATTTGAAACCGAAACGTGACACTGGTGATGAGCCTTTAATGTGTCAGCGTTACAGCCGCACTGACGATGGAAAGGTTAAATGGTCGTATTGACAATGAAGGAATTAAAGCGTCACAATGGTTGATAAAAGACTGACGTCGTTCGTTCTGCCTTTTATTTTCTCAGTCACATAAAATAAAAAAAATGGCTGGCGGGTGCCCTCTTGGATGTTTGAGAAGCTTTTGAAAGTTTTTTGACTGGGGTCTGTTAATCAATGATACAAAATAATGTTGCGTACTTCGTGAACGTGGTCTCTTATTGAATCAGGATTTTTTTTTTAAGTCACATGTATTATGTTGTTTTTTTTTTTTAATCGCTGCCTGCTCTATCGGTGGCGAAACATCACCAACACTGTGCACCGCAAAAAAGAGATCGATCACTGCACTGCGTTTTTACCTATGGATGAAGAGATGCCCCATATGTGATTAAAAACCACCTCTAAGTTTATCAACAGTTGAAAACTCTAATTCTTTGACCACTGTCAACGACGATGCTCTTACGCTTGGTGAAATACCACAGTTGATGAACGCAGACTGTACTGGGAATCATGTCGTGCTGCTGCAAATGATGCTTTGTGCTTGACATTTTGTTGATGGAGTAAAATGTACATCGGTGATGACATGTACATTAAATGCCCACGGCTCTAACTCATTTGTGATGACGGTTCTGTGTATGGCTGTTAGTCAGTATCGTTCCAGCTGATAATCAGTCAATGAGAACATCCAGCTTGCGTCATTTACACTGTTCGACGGTTAACTGCTTAAAAAAAAAACAAACACCAAACAAGACAAACAAAACAAAAAAAAAACAGTCCACTGACAGGACTAATCCGTACTTTCAAAACAAAAACCAATGACAACACGGACTTTCTGGATGTATCACGATCCACTTTCTGACAGAGACGTTCCATTCAGGTCACAGCTCCACGTTTTGTGATAAACTTCACAACGTATGAAGGTCACTGGATGTCAGACATGAGAGAAATGTTCTTCAGGTCTTCAGATGAAAATCAAGGTCAAAAGTCACACTTTCACAGTGCAGCAAAATAAAATCCCTTCAAAGGAAATCTGGTCGCTTAAAAAAGTTTCCCAGAAAAACTGCTCTTCTTCAAGACTGTGCTAGGCATGATCTGGCTGAAAAATGCAATATGTCTTCTTCCTGACCCAAACATAACATTCCTGTTATCGTTAACAGCAGTCGACTGATTTCTGTATTTCTGTATTTCTTTCTTAAAGACCTCAAAGGAACGAATTCAACACTAGAGTAACATGATGATAGCCGTAAACGTCACTCTGTGTCCTGAGAACGGCTGTCACTGGTGTGTAATTCATGATTCTAGCTGAAAGCTGGACATTGTCAGGATCCAGGCCAGTCATGGTCCCCCCCATGTGTTTTAAACATGTCACACAGTTTTAAATCGTGGGGAAAAGTAGAAACAAAAGCATCAACAAAAATAGGCAAAACAAGTTGTTTACAGGAGAAGATTAATTTAAAAACATGGAGTTACTAGACCCAAAACGCATTAAACTAATAAAATACAATGCAAAAACAACGCGTTTTTCGATCCCTTGGTCTTCTTAGATCTAGCAAACAATTCTACGCTCAATATTGACAGATTGAAATAGACCCTTCTTCCCAGCTAAGTTGTTTCTTTTGAGCAGTTCGGATTTTTCCTTCTTGAGTTTCTAATTTGTTTTATCTTGCTTGTCAAAGACTCATTGGTCAGAGAGAGAGAGAGAGAGAGAGCGAGAGAGAGAGAGAGAGAGAGAGAGAGAGAGAGAGAGAGACTGGCACTGACACGATCATATTTTAACGACGAAAAAGCCCAGTCCTATCCTGTCAACGACAATGGATACAGTCCTCCTGTCGGAGATATATTATCAAAAAGGCTACACCTCATATGATACAGTCACTGAAAAAAATGGACTCAAATTGGATGACTCGATATCCGCTTTCATTAATTCAAGGTGAAAATTCCAGTGGAAAATGCTGCGTCAGGAACTGACTCCTGACATAAAAGGAAAAAAACAAAAACAAAAACAAAATACAACTTCTCAACGGCAACAAAAAATGAAAACCTTTCACTAGAAAAAAAAAAATCCTCCCCCATTCTAACTACCATTCATACTTACAAAATCCGGTAGATAACACAAAATAGAGAGTTCTTGACAGAAAACCGAACATAACCTCGGTAAGGAAGTGACTGATTTCTGTCGAAAATGAAAGGCTTTCATATTTAACTCATTTGCCAAAGAGACGACTATTTATTCTTCGTCTGAAGAAATCAGTTTATTTAGATTATGTAGGTTCGCACACGGCATTTTGAGGATATTATATTCAAGTCTGCTATCATCACAGGCAGTGCATTAAAACAAACAAAAAGAGGATTTTCATTTTCAGTAGCAAGTGAGCACATGGAACAACTAATCCCAGTCGTCGGTTCAACATAGGACCAGGTCCCTGTTCACAAACAGACTCAGAGATCTCATTCTGAATCGAACAATTACAGATCTTTCCCATTTATATTAGTTAAAATGCTTCGATATATATTTGGGGGCTGAAATGTACATTTAAAAGAAAAAATATCACCTATATCATTCTATTCTTCTGAACACGAATGCCAGTTCTGCTTAATACACAACAATCTATCGTTCAGTTCTGATGTGAACTGTTCTGCATTTCCAACACTCTGGCTCAGCCAAACAATATCAAACCTGTTCGTAGTTGGAATTGTTTTTTACGTCGTAGATCCAGTTGCATTTTTCCTGATTTGTTTAAAAACATTTTGTGTACCTGCCTATTTAACCTTGACAAGGAAGTTGGATAATTTTCAATCAAAATCTTAAATATCCAACAAAAGCACCGGTGTGTTCCTGTTTCATCAAAGAACGTTTTGTCTAACGAGCCCAGATAGGTATCTTTGATTTATCTTTTTATAGGGTATGTACGAACTTTCTCCATTTATTGTCTCTAGATGAGTCCACATACTTCTACTCCGTACGTAAGTCCTGGCGTATACATAAGCGCGTTAGTCCTGGCGTATACATAAGCATTTAACCTCAGAGACTCTATACCGCCACTTTTCCCCCCGCACAAAAAAGATGTCCTCCTTTCCTAAAAAGTACTAGTTCGTCACATCCGGATTCACGGTCAAATAATACTTGTCAGCTTCTTCAGAAGATTTAGTTGATTTTGTAGCCCAGTAGATACGTCAGACAATAGTATGACCCCATCTGCTAAAAACTGAAAGAAAGACTTCAACTGCACCTGGAATAAGGTTTATCCCATGCTTTCCCATTCGTGATACGTCGATTGCTAAGTCACTGGTAAAGAATGTAAATGCTCTGAGGCACACAAGACACTCTTGTTTCATTTTTTCTTCGGGCAATTGAAAAATGTATCAGAATACAAACACTGTAACGAGCTCAAGCTTTTTCTGATCCATGAAAACCTTAAGAGCACCACACATTCCAAATTTCATACTAAATTTTCTCAGAACGTTTCTAAATGCACACTTATTCAAGGAATGAAAGACCGTTTTAAAAATCTACGAAAGCTGTAAACAGTTTAGAATTCTTCATAAGAACATTCTGGACTAAGGTGCACACGGCGAAAATGTGATGGACTGTGCTGTAATCCGCTTTAGAAGCCTGTCTGTTCAGACGGTTTGTGAAAACGGTGAAGAAGTGGTCATACCATTGCTGAACTGAAATTTCATCATCGTAAAGTATCTTTTTTCTTGTCAATGGTTCTGACAGTTGGTCAAAAGTATTCTGTATCATGCAATTACTCTTTCAACTTCATTAATCTTGCTTCATTATGATCACTTTTTTCCCTTCTGCCTTGATTAGTAATTTTCGTTTCGCGCTGTTACATTACATCTTTACGATCGTCTAGTATGAGTTTTCGCGCTGTTGTAACTCAGCAGAAGACCTTTAACTTTACACTCCCCCCCCCCCCACCCCCTCCACACACACACACACACTCACACACACTCCAGGTCAAACCAGTCATCCCCAGCCTTTTTCATTCTCCCCACTGTTCTCACCATGCACGCAGCTGCGCCATCTTGGAATGTTATGAACAAATCAATACTTTCATTTGCATCAGCATCCATAATGCATCATACTTTTTCCACGCTTTCTTTAAATTCTGCTGACTCTGTCTCCTCTTTATAACACTGAATCTTTTCATCCGACCACTGCATTGTTTTATTCTTGCTGTCAGACAACCCACACTGAACCCCACTCTTCAACTCTTCCAACCCACCCCCCACCCCCCCCCCCCCCCCCCCCCCCCATTTCAGCTCCCACAGGCATATGCCATAAATACAAAATATTGCCGGTTTTTGCAATGCAAAGAGAGCCCTCAATTCATTTGCAACAGTGTATAGTCGGCTGCATTGATACCCCGTACAGAAATTGTGAATGTTCCCAAACCAGACGGGCAGACAGACAGGCAGGGATGAAATGACAATGCATTTATGACATGTTGAGAGAGGAAGGAAGTAACTGCGTGCGTGCGTGTGTGCGTACGTGCGTTGCGTGCGTGCGTTTTGTGTGTGCGTGCGTGCCTGCGTGCGCGCATGTATGTGAGTGTGTCCGTGTGTGTGTGTGTGTCTGTATGTGCATGCGCGCGCACCTGTGTGTGCGTGTGTTACAGCTTATTGTCTACAGCCCGTCCGGCCAGAGAGGTTACCTCAGTGCTGTAATCCAATTAAACACAGCTAACCATGCATGCTGAAATGCCAAGACCAACGTCAGTCGGTGCGTGGAACTCAATTCGCCTGAGTCTTTGATTGTCTCTTTCCTTGCATGTTCGTGGGGGATAATCTGACAATTCTTTGTCAAAATTATTATGTGAAAAAACAAAAACAAAAACCACTGGTGTAAGTGTGTGTGTGTGTGTGTGGTGTGTGTGTGTGTGTGTGTGTGGTGTGTGTTGTGTGAATGTGTGTGTCCATGTGTGTGCTCACGCGCGTGCGTGCGTGCGTTGCGTGTGTGTGTGGTGTGTGTGTGTGTGTGTGTGTGTGTGTGTGTGTGTGTGTGGTGTGTGTGTGTGTGTGTGTGTGTGTGTGCGTGCTGAGTACACACACACCACACACACACACACACAACACACACCACACACACACACACACAACACACACACACACACACATTCGCGCGCGCGCCAGCGCGCGCGTGCGCGCTCGAAAACACACATGTAGTCATACAGACAGACAGACAGACAGACAGACAGACAGACAGAAGACAGACAGACAGACAGACACATACACACATACACACACACACACACCCACCACACACACACACACACACCCACACACACGAGAGAGAGAGAGAGAGAGAGATAGAGAGAGAGAGAGAAAGAGAGTCACAGACAGACAGACAGAGACAGAGAGACAGAGACAGAGAATGACTGATTTTTCAATGTAATGCGATTTGCAAAACTGTAAAAATTTCATGCGTATTTGGATTACAACCGGATTCCGAATAACATGGCATTTCATCGGAGGAAATGGGGGTACAGGGCTTATTCATGTAGTTGAAACACAGTACCAATTGAGTTAGAGACCTGCAACTGCCAAATTCAGAAGGGACAATGTAGATGTAGTAGGTACAGTTTGAAGGGACCGGTAGTAGTTTTAGACATGTGTCCATGAGATGTACGATTGATTCCAGCGCGGATTTGGCGTGAGCTGGAATGCCATCAGACAACACAGAAGAACTGTTACAGGACTGTTTGACTTATGACGGCGGTCTGCGTTCTCCCCATTTCTCTTCTAGGTTTCTGATGTAATCATCAGTGAGCCCGACACAAGACTGTTTGGACGTGCTTCTGTGTTTAGCGGACAATGATTACCGGATGCTGCTGTCTATTCCTACATTGACAGGGCTCCTACGACCAGCAGAAAACTGATTACCTTCTTTGGCGATTGTATTTTGTCCACACCACACGCGCGCGCGCGCGCGCGCGCGCGCGCTCATCCACGTAAGCACACACACACACACACACACACACACACACACACACACACACACCACACACACACACACATACACACGCACGCACGCAACAACGCAAACACGCACGCATGACACACGGAGAAACAAAATGGCGGAGACTGCCGGCAGTTAACCTTCCTCACGGGGGTAGAAGTTTTCGCAAGTGACTCAAACCCTGAAATCCAGAAGTAGTGGCACTCCTGCGTGCAAACGAGTCACTCGGGCTTCCCAACGATGGACGGCTTCGAACACGAACACGTCGGATCTTTCGGAGAGCCATCAATGCGACCCACGAAGCGAGAGGCTGTCCACTCCTACACCAACGACAATGGAGTCTTCGAGCGCATCGGTGTGCGGCGGCGTTCTCTCGACACCTGTGCTGTGCGCAACATCCAACGCAACGCCTGACTTGCGGCAAGTCATTTATGAACGGAATACAAGAAACATGCTTTGGTCGGTCTTATCACTTTAAACCTTAAAAACAACAAAGCAACACTTTGAAATAACTCAAGAGCACTTGCAGGAGATAGCTCCAAAAGAACCTCATCTTGATGCTGTGGTTATCCACTGTGGGATTAACGGCCTGAAGACAACAGAGCGAAATAAGCTGTGCAACACCTTCGTTAAATCACTTAAAGGCGCATCAAGAAAGAATCCTAACACCAGGTTCGTCGTCAGCAAATTTTTCACTGTAAAAGACCTGAAGATGGAGGTAAATTGGCAGTTATTTAATGCCATTTTTACCTCCGAGCTGTTCGACGTGAACAACATCACGCTCGTCAATCATCATAACATAAGGCCTTACCATCTCCAGGACAACTGCCACCTGTCACAGAGGGGGACAGTCTGCTGGCAGGGAACGTGGGGCGACACGTCAGGGATCTTCTGTGGGAAATGCCCCAGGAAGCCAGCCCGCTATGTCCGACCCTTCCTACGTCCACCCTGCCCCTACCGCAGCTAGTTCAACCATTTGACGTCCTAGGAGAACTGGCCAGTATTCTAAGAATTGTCACATGTGTCTACTCACTTGCGAATTTACTTACACCTGTGCCCTTGGACTGCGTTGCGCGCAAAATAACTGCTTTGTTTTTTGTCGGCAAATTTTTGACTGCACATGCAATTTTTCCCCCTTAGATACTATTGACGTTATCATTATCATTATCATTATTTTATTTCCTGTTAACTTATCAGATTGTGAAAGATTTAGTTGATGTCTGCGGAAAGTAACTTCGACGTATTAGCTGATGTTGATTTCCGAAAGACCTATCAAATGATACCACCACCTTTAGCTCAATTTGCTGATGATATTTCTTTGTAGATGAAGGTGTCAATGAAACGTAAAACTCCAGTCAGGGCTTTTGAACTATACAAAGAAAGTGTGTCAACGTGAACTTGAGCTAAAAAATGAAACAACTTTATGATAGAAAATGGACTAACATTATCATTGGAAAAAAACAAAAAAATCATGCTGTGTTAATTCAGGCTATGACCCTAATAAATTACCTGAATTCACGATCAATGGTGCAATCATAAAATGTATACAATTTGTCAAATTTCTTGGTGTCTACCACACTCCAAAACTTTTGTGGAATTACCACATCGACTACATAACAAAGAAAGCTAGAAAAAGTCTTAACTTTTTGAAGGTAATAAGCAGACAGCACTGGGGACAGGGCCACAAAGACACTAATATCTCTCGCTACCCTCCCTCCCTTGTACGTTCAGGGCTGACGTATGCACAGAGTTTTTTTTTTTTTTTTTTCTCCAGCGCACTTATTAAAGAAACTGCAGAGTATAGATTCCAAGCATATAAAACTTGCTCTGGGCGTACCAATACACCCGTCAATTTTAGAAACTTACAGAGAAGCAGGTGTTCTACTTACCCCTCAATGAACAAGAAAAGCATCAGCTGCGAAATTTTATGCTTAAAACCTCTGCTTATGAAACATTTTCACAAAAAGAAACAAATCTTAATTCAGAAACCGAGTTTGCAAAGAGAGCTAGAACAATACAGTCATTGAAGTCCATTAATACATTTGCTTCAGATATTATCTGTAATACAGAGCTGAACGGAAAAAAATTTGCAATGAAACCTTCTTTTTTCTCCACTTCTAGAATGGGAACAAAATCAACCAATATTTGATATTGATCACACAGATTTGTCAAAAAAAACCATTCCCCTAATCTATTAAAATGTTTAGTTGATTCCCACTTGGAAAGTAGTGTACAGACTATCTAAAGATATACATCGGTGGATCAGTTCTTGATGATGGAAATACTGGTGCAGCTTTTGTAATACCCACATTTAAAAACAGAAAAAAACGATACTACTTTGGTAAACATTATTCCCATTTTTACTACTGAACTTGCAGCCATACTTAACGGCATTAAATTACATTGTAGATATTTCGACGGATGCAGGCAAAGTCTTACTCTGTGTGGACTCAAAGCGTGTTTTACAAACCATTAAATCCCGAGGCATAACAAAATCGACTAGACAATGACTATTGAAAAAAAAAACATATCATTCATGAGTTGTCTCTAAAGGGTACCAGTATTACCTTTTGCTGGATTCCTTCTCATTCTGGAATCCCCCCCCAAACGAGTGGCAGATCATGCGCCTAGCTAAAAGGGCAGCAAAAATATAGAAGGATCACAGCATCTCGATATTCGACTACTACTGCATGAATTTAACCAGCGCATAGAAAAAGTATCTCAAAATCAGGTTGCTGAACTACACAAAAAACAAATAGTCAGTATTACCAGCACTGTGTACAAAGTAAAGAATGCAGCGAATCCGAAATCCTTTTTTAAACGATTTATCTGTAATGCATTCCAGACATTACTAGTTTGATGTATAGGTTCCGATTAAATGCTTTTAGAACAAAGTATTCTAAAACATACATTGCATATGCGGCAAACAAATTACTGTAAACCACCTACTTCTTCACTGCCTTGGAGTTAGGCACTTTGTTCCTAAGATAAAGTTAGCAGATCAATTGTCAGCCAGTGCACCATTATCCACTGAAAATATTTTAAACAATCGCTCATTACTTTGCGTGTTCTCTGAAATTTTTAATTCTGGTCCACTTGGTATCTATCTCTGATGTACTTTAAACTAAAATTGTTGTGTTGTACGACATTGATATAAAAGAGTTACGATTATATTATATATATGGTTATCCCCCCCACCCCCACCCCACACCCATCCCCCACTCCCTTCCTCTATTCCGTCCTCTTTTTCCCACCCTGATGACCCCCATCCCCACCCGCAAACTTTCCCTCCCCTCACCATATCCCCCTGCATTATGCTTCAATCCTACTTAAACTTGTTTTCATTTTGATCCTATACTTTATTTCT
>JADBJO010022118.1:17500-22500 GCA_016801955.1 Conus betulinus
TGGGGATCATAAGGTGCAATATTTCATTTGGCATTCAAATATCAAGTATGTGGGATAGAGAGATTTTATTTTCTTTGCTATACTTATGCTCATTTTGCCGAACAGGATGATGTTTATAATTTTTCCAAAGCGTCTCTGCTTAAGGATCGATTATCTACTCCCAGCAGCACGTCACGTAATGACAGTTTTATCCGCATTCCAAGAAGACCTTGAGTGTAATGTTCGATCTTTTTCAAAAAAAAAAAAACAAAAAAAAAAACCAGAAACGGGCGGACACTCGTAAAAGAAATGTTCAATATAATCCACTTCATCCCTGCAGATGGGGCATCTGTTATCATCCACTAGCTTCATTTTGTGTAGTAGTATATTTGTAGGGTAGATGTTGTGCATCATTTTCCATTGTAATTCATGTAATCGAACTTCCTTTGTTGCAATGTGTGGGAGTGTCCATACATTTTTATCGATTTCAACGTTCAGTTTTCCTTGGGGAAAAAAAAAAAAACAAAAACACACGGCTTTGTATCTGACCTTCCTTTCATTTTATTACGTAAAAATTGTACAGTGCTCTTTGGTTTCGTACAGAAATTGTATACATCGATTTGTTGTGTGTATTCCGAGTTAATCGTTCCGTTTTGTCGACTGATCCATTCTGTCCAATGCTTTGGGAGAGCGTTGACTACGGCGTTTAGCTCGAAACGTAGTGATACTGACTTTGGTGGTGGCCTCCATATGCTGTTGGTAAAGATTTGATATTTACGTCCTAACACCCTCCTTTTCGTTCACATTTACCTCCTCCTAACTCTCAGCTTGCCGTCTGATTCCTGCTTGTGCGCGGTGTGTGTGTGTGTGTGTGGGGGGGGGGGGGGGGGTGTAAGAGAGAGAGAGAGAGAGAGTGAAGGAAGTGATATCGAAAAGAAGAATATCAGCATACATTAGTGTGCCATATGATAACGTTTTCCGTTTTGTTTTTATTAGTTGATTACTTTAATGTTCTTTGCCCTGTGGATATGCTAACCCTTGTTCTAAGGATCGATGTATCCGTAAACAACAAAGCTTTCACTTCTTCTTCTTCTTCTTCTTCTTCTTCTTTCTCTCTCTTCTTCTTCTTCTTTTTTCTTCTTCTTCTCTCTCTCTCTCTCTCTCTCTCTCTCTCTCTCTCTCTCTCTCTCTCTCTCTCTCTCTCTCTCTCTCTCTCAGTGCGTGTCCGTGTTCTTCCTTCTCTTTTTTCTCGCTTTTTCTCTCCCCTTTACTCTGTCTGTCTGTCTCCATCTCTTTTTCTCTCTCTTCCTCCCCTCCCTCCTTTCCTCTCTCTCCATTTTCTCTTTCTCTTCCTCTTCCCCCCCCTTCCCTCTCTCTCTCTCTCTCTCCCTCATTCCCTTTCTCTCTCTCTCTCTCTTCCTCTCCCTCTCTCTTTCTCTTCCTCTCTCTCTCCGTCTCCCCCCCCCCCCCCCCCCCCCCTCTCTCTCTCTCTCTCTCTCTGACTCTTTGTACACTCTGCACTATATGGCCTAGTCTCTCTATTTCTCCGTCTCTCTGTACATTCTGCCCTATGTGGCCTGGTCTCTCTCTGTGTCTCTGTACACTCTGCTCTATGTGGCCTGCTCTCTCTCTCTCTCTCTCTCTCTCTCTCTCTCTCTCTGTCTCTGTCTCTGTCTCTGTACACTCTGCCCTATGTGGCCTGCTCTCTCTCTCTCTCTGTACTCTCTGCCCTCCTCCATATGTGGCCTGGTCTCTCTCTCTCTCTGTCTCTGTACATTCTGCCCTATGTGGACTGGTCTCTCTCTCTGTCTCTGTACACTCTGCCCTATGTGGCCTGGTCTCTCTCTCTGTCTCTGTCTCTGTACACTCTGCCCTATGTGGCCTGGTCTCTCTCTCTGTCTCTGTACACTCTGCCCTATGTGGCCTGGTCTCTCTCTCTCTCGTCTCTGTACACTCTCCTATGTGGACTGGTCTCTCTCTCTGTCTCTGTACACTCTGCCCTATGTGGCCTGGTCTCTCTCTGTCTCTGTACACTCTGCCCTATGTGGCCAGGGTCTCTCTCTGTCTCTGTACACTCTGCCTATGTGGCCTGCTCTCTCTCTCCTCTCTCTCTCTCTCTCTCTCTCTCTCTCTCTCTCTCTCTCCTCTCTCTCTCTCTCTCTCTCTTTCTCTCCCGTCTCTGTCTCTGTCTCAGTACACTCTGCCCTATGTGGCCTGGTCTCTCTCTCTCTGTCTGTACACTCTGCCCTATATGGCCTGCTCTCTCTCTCTCTCTCTCTCTCTCTCTCTCTCTCTCTCTCTGTCTCTGTACACTCTGCCCTATGTGGCCTGGTCTCTATCTCTGTCTCTGTACACACTGCCCTATGTGGCCTGGCTCTCTCTCTGTCTCTGTACACTCTGCCCTATGTGGCCTGCTCTCTCTCTCTCTGTCTCTCTCTCTTCTCTCTCTCTCTCTCTCTCTCTCTCTCTCCTCTCTCTCTATCTCTCTCTCTGTCTCTGTCTCTGTACACTATGCCCTATGTGGCCTGGGTCTTCTCTCTGTCTCTGTACACTCTGCCCTATGTGGCTGCTATCTCTCTCTCTCTGTCTCTGTCTCTGTACACTCTGCCCTATGTGGCCCTGGTCTCTCTCTCTGTCTCTGTACACACTGACCTATGTGGCCTGGTCTCTCTCTCTCTGTCTCTGTCTATGTACACTCTGCCCTATGTGGCCTGGTCTCTCTCTGTCTCTGTACACTCTGCCCTATGTGGCCTGGTCTCTCTCTGTCTCTGTACACTCTGCCCTATGTGGCATGCTCTCTCTCTCTCTCTCTCTCTCTCTCTCTCTCTCTCTCTCTCTCTCTCTGTCTCTGTCTCTGTACACACTCTGCCCCTATGTGGCCTGGTCTCTCTCTCTGTCTCTGTACATTCTGCCCTATGTGGCCCTGGTCTCTCTCTGTCTCTGTACATTCTGCCCTATGTGGCCTGGTCTCTCTCTCTGTCTCTCTGTACATTCTGCCCTATGTGGCCTGGTCTCTCTCTCTCTGTCTCTGTACACTCTGCCCTATGTGGGCCTGCTCTCTCTCTGTCTCTGTACACTCTGCCCCTATGTGGCCTGGTCTCTCTCTCTGTCTCTGTACACTCTGCCCTATGTGGCTGGTCTCTCTCTGTCTCTGTACACTCTCCCCTATGTGGCCTGGTCTCTCTCTGTCTCTGTACACTCTGCCCTATGTGGATCTCTGTCTCTGTCTCTCTCTCTGGTCTCTGTGTACACTCTGCCCTTTGTGGTGGCCCTGGTCTCTCTCTGTCTCTGTACACTCTCTGCCCTATGTGGCCAGGTCTCTCTCTGTCTCTGTACACTCTGCCCTATGTGGCCTGCTCTCTCTCTCTCTCTCTCTCTCTCTCTCTCTCTCTCTCCTCTCTCTCTCTCTCTCTCTCTGTTCTCTCTCCGTTGTCTCTCTGTCTCTGTCTCAGTACACTCTGCCCTATGTGGCCTGGTCTCTCTCTCTCTGTCTGTACACTCTGCCCTATATGCCTGCTCTCTCCTCTCTCTCTCTCTCTCTCACTCTGCTCTCTGTCTCTGTCTCTGTCTCACTCTGCCCTATGTGGCCTGGTCTCTATCTCTGTCTCTGTACACACACTGCCCTATGTGGCCTGGTCTCTCTCTGTCTCTGTACACTCTGCCCTATGTGGCCTGCTCTCTCTCTCTCTGTCTCTGTCTCTCTCTCTCTCTCTCTCTCTCTCTCTCTATCTCTCTCTCTGTCTCTGTCTCTGTACACTCTGCCCTATGTGGCCTGGTCTCTCTCTCTGTCTCTGTACACTCTGCCCTATGTGGCCTGCTATCTCTCTCTCTCTGTCTCTGTCTCTGTACACTCTGCCCTATGTGGCCTGGTCTCTCTCTCTGTCTCTGTACACACTGACCCTATGTGGACTGGTCTCTCTCCCCTCTCTGTACACTCTGCCCTATGTGGCCTGGTCTCTCTCTGTCTCTGTACACTCTGCCCTATGTGGCTGGTCTCTCTCTGTCTCTGTACACTCTGCCCTATGTGGCCTGCTCTCTCTCTCTCTCTCTCTCTCCTCTCTCTCTCTCTCTCTGTCTCTGTCTCTGTACACACTCTGCCCTATGTGGCCTGGTCTCTCTCTCTGTCTCTGTACATTCTGCCCTATGTGGCCTGGTCTCTCTCTGTGTCTCTGTACATTCTGCCCTATGTGGCCTGGTCTCTCTCTCTCTGTCTCTGTACATTCTGCCCTATGTGGCCTGGTCTCTCTCTCTCTGTCTCTGTACACTCTGCCCTATGTGGCCTGCTCTCTCTCTGTCTCTGTACACTCTGCCCATGTGGCCTGGTCTCTCTCTCTGTCTCTGTACACCTGCCCTATGTGGCCCTGGTCTCTCTCTGTCTCTGTACACTCTCCCTATGTGGCCTGGTCTCTCTCTGTCTCTGTACACTCTGCCCTATGTGGCACTGGTCTCTCTCTGTCTCTGTACACTCTGCCCTATGTGGCCGGTCTCTCTCTCTGTCTCTGTACATTCTGCCCTATGTGGCCTGGTCTCTCTCTGTCTCTGTACATTCTGCCCTATGTGGCCTGCTCTCTCTCTCTCTGTCTCTGTACACTCTGCCCTATGTGGCCTGGTCTCTCTCTGTCTCTGTACACTCTGCCCTATGTGGCCTGGTCTCTCTCTGTCTCTGTACACTCTGCCCTATGTGGCCTGGTCTCTCTCTCTGTCTCTATACATTCTGCCCTATGTGGCCTGGTCTCTCTCTCTGTCTCTGTACACTCTGCCCTATGTGGCCTGGTCTCTCTCTGTCTCTGTCTCTGTACATTCTGCCCTATGTGGCCTGTACAATCTTCTCTCTCTGGTCTCTGTCTATGTACACTCTGCCCTATGTGGCCTGGTCTCTATCTCTGTCTCTGTACACTCTGCCCTATCTGGGTCTCTCTCTATTCTCTGTACATCTCTGCCCTATGTGGCCTGGTCTCTCTCTCTGTCTCCGTACTTTCTGCCCTATGTGGCCTGGTCTCTCTCTGTACACTCTGCCCTAT
>JADBJO010022119.1:0-28431 GCA_016801955.1 Conus betulinus
TACTAATTAGATTTCTCTATTTCTGAAGAAATGCTTGCTGCAGACTATCGCTGATGGTTTTGCAATATGGTGTGTATGTAACAAAATCATTTTCCTCACCATGCTGAACAATAGCCTTTTTGGTATCATCACCTTCTTTACCATTGTTTCTCCCATATTGACCAGTTTCACCACTGCCAGTTATTGGTCAATATGTGGTGGGGACCTTGCACTTTGTTCCTATACAGGCGATTCTGGATGCTTTGAGCGTTACATCTGGTAGTGTCTGCAAACGCGGAAGTAGCTAACACCTGCAAAGTACTTTGACTGACTCTGACTGGAGTGCTCTGACAGCTCTGTTAAAAACTGTGGACAATATAGTGGCCTGGTGCAAATGCTGAAAATGGAAAGAAAGGCCCCCTATTGGGCTCAAAGGCAGCATTTTCATGAACAGCATATTGCTTCTTTCTCTCTACCGAGTTCTCAGAGTAGGCAAAGGAAAGTTCCGCTTCCAGTTCAGGAAAAAACACAAAATTACAAGCAAGTTTTCTACTGTCTTCCCTTGTCTCTCTCTCACTCTTTTCTTAATTTTCATTTTTTTAAAGATAAGGACAGACCTATTTTTGGCAGTTTAAAAAAAGACAGTTTCCATTAAAAATGGGAAGAAGTTGCATCCAAATAAACTTCCTTGGTTGAGAAGTGTGCAAGCAAAATGGTCAGTTTTATACATCAATAAACACAAAAACTGACACAAGCACAGATAACATTCATTACTTAACTTTTTAAACAAGTTTGCTGCAACTGGACCAGAATTTTTCTTAAACCCTTTTAACACAAGCTTAATTAAATATATTACTTTGATTGTTAGGTACCTGCTACATTATAAAAAAAACAAACAAAAAAAACAGCTTATCACAATGGTAACTACACACTAAGAGACAACAACACAGCATCTACATTTCCTCTTTCTAGACGACTCCCAGAAGCTCTCTCTGTAACGCACTAACAGTTCTAAACTACTCCCAGAAGCTTTCCCTGTAACACACAAACAGTTCTAAACTACTCCCAGAAGCTCTCCCTGTAACACACAAACAGTTCTAAACTACTCCCAGAAGCTCTCCCTGTAACACACAAACAGTTCTAGATTACTCCCAGAAGCTCTCTCTGTAGCACACAAACACATCTAGCTCTGTCTGTAATGCACGAACAGTTCTAGACTACTCCCAGAATCTCTCTCTGTAATGCACTAACAGTTCTAGACTACTTCCAGAAGCTCTCTCTGTAATGCACAAACACATCTAAAATTTCTGTTTTAACATGTTTTTGACTACTCTCAGAGGTTTTCTCTCTGTTAACACACAGACTCATCTAAATTCCTGTCCTAACACACATGATCATTCATTCAACCCATTAAGTATTGTCAGTTATGTTGGCTTCCAAGTGTTATCGAAATTTCCTCCACCAGGTAGATTATGTTTTCACTCACATCCAGCGGGTTGTGTTTGTCTGTCTGCAAGCAAGATTACACAAAATCTACAAAACCAATTTTACCGCTACTTTTTGTCCAAAGGTGGAAAGTGGTGGGACAACCCACTTAATTTTGGCTCCAATGCATAGTGCAGATCAGGATCAAATGACGAATCCCAATATTGTTTGGCTACCTTGTTACAAACATTACTGAGAGGAGTGAAAGGGGCAGAAAGGAGGGGGTGAGGGTGAGGGGAACCTTCACTGAACTGGTTTCAAAGAAATTTGGAGGAAAATGAAATATGCTCCTGAGATGAACACATTAACCCGCTGAGTGCCTTAAGCTGTCAGCTGACGCCGTAGTAAAAATGTACTTCCAGTGCCTATGGGCCGTCCACTGACGTCATGCATTTTTCTTGAATTTTCATTCGTTACTATTCCTATCAAAGGACTGAAATAGAGTGTGCGTAGTAAGCCTTATATGTCTACAGTATTAAAATGATATGCAAATGACCACAAGTGAGGGGAAAGACCATTTTCCTCCTCATCACTGACTGGATGACCAGCCAGTGCTTTGTCTCGCTTGCAAAGATGGCGGCGCAACCTTCGACGAGCGTAGTGACCACCAAATCAACGTATTTACACAGCTGAGCGGGCTCTGCTAATCATTTTTGATAATCATCTCTTTTATTCAGCGACTCACTCGAGCATGAAGGTGAGATGATGATAGTGATGGAATTGCTGGCCATATTCGTCAGTTATTGAGTCGTGCTGTGCGATCTCAAGAGTGTGTTCAGCTGACTGGTTACCAACGTCGAACGAGCTAGCCTAGTGTGTACTCTGCACTGCGTGCGAGTGGCCAGCGGCGTGTTAGTCAGCGCGAGAGGGAGGAGCGCGGCCTGCTCGCGGCGTGACACGGGCAGCAGGAAAGGTAGGGGAAGAGGAGGAGTGAAAGAGGGTTGACATCCAGAAAGGGGGCGTGGTGGGGGGGGGGGGGTGGTCGTGAACTGACCTGTCTGCATGAGGTGTGAGCGTCTGGATAGACTTCTAGACTGTTTTACTTTCATTTACAGGTGTAGTGTGACAATATACAAACTTATTTTCAACTTTTTTGCTTTGTGTTCTTTTTTGGATGTGAAGCTGTAGTGGGTAAATACATATGTTTTTGTTTGTGCAAAAAAATCTATCCAAATCTAAATGCCTAATATTTTTTTTATGATCAAAATTAAAACAAAAGAAGCCCAGATTCAAAATCTCCATTCATTCAATTTCCTTCAAAAATCATATATATTTCATTTTTATATCTTTTGTAGTTTCTGAGCTAGAATTTTTTTATGTAATATTTCAAGCAGTGAACGGGTTAAATCTGGTGTAGATTCACCAGTTCAAACTGCAGAAAGACCTGTACACAACATGGAAAAATTACAAACTTTCTGCTGAATGTGTATACTGCAAACAGATACCCATCTATGAATTGATATATTTTCATTGAACAGTAAAACTTTCTTCTCATATAAATTGTACTATTGTGTTCTCCATTGCCTATAAAAAAAAATACATAAGTGCTCACACTCTCTGTTCAAAATTAAACTATGCTTCCCTTGGAAAAAAAACAAATTTACTAATAAACCCACTAAGTGGACAGATCCAAGACTGGTCTGACCATGGCAAAGGTCAGCCCTCGCCTGTGTGTCCTTCAACATTTCAGTTTTGTTTGTTTTGAACTCCCCAGGGACAGGGTCTAAAAGTGACAGATTCAGTAGTTTTTTGTTCTTCTACGACGACTTTTCAGTAAAAGTTTGATCTGTGAAACACTGAGGGCTGTTCAGCGCATGCTGGTTAGAATGCAGCTGCAAACATTGCCCTTACTTGGGTTGGAACTACTTCTTCTTCTGCATATGCAGGCTGATACTCCTGCCGACACTCCCTATATGGACAGACAAGTATTAATCCCATCTACCCAACAAAGGGAGTGGAGTTTTGTGTGTATGACTGTTTTTTATCCCGCCATTAAGGCAGCCATACTCCATCTTTGGGGAAGGTGCATGCTATGTGTAATGTGTCATCCATACCAACGGCCAAACTGGCCTTCTCTTCCCGAAATTGGTGATGGGTTTTTACATGTGTGCAAGATGTTATGCGTGCGTTCACACACGTAACCACGGTTTATAGTCTCATTTGAAGGACTGTATGGGAAAGGAGTCAGAACTGATGTTAACTCCCAGGGAAAAGTCCCCCTGTACCAAAATGGCCTGGCAGAGATTCGAACCCACAACCCTTGGATTAAGAGTCTGGTGCTCTACCAACTGAGCTATTCTGGCCCCCCAACTGGAACAAACTGCTAAGAGTTTACAACATCCTGCATACTACATGGTTTTGGTGGCGGTGTTGTTGTTGGGCTTTTTTTCCTGTTTAAGGCTAGTCTTTTGTTCTAAGACCTGCAGTCACTACCTGATCAATGTTACTGACTTCTTCTCTCTCCAGGCGTGCTGCCTCCTCCACGGCAGACCAGAACACCACGCGGACATTCTGTGAGGCAAAATACTCTGCCCAGGCCTGCCTGCACACAGAAAAACCAGCTACAGTTCAGTTTCAAAATGGAGTGACTGAAGGCGGAAAATGAAGCAAAAAATTTGGAAAGAGAGGGGGGTTAGTTACTGTCAAGGACACAGACAAACAGAGTACAGGATTAGAGATGTGCTCTGTCTGTGTCCTTGGTGGTAACTAACCCCCTCTCTTTCCAAATTCAGCTACAGTTCAGTCACACATAATAAGATGTGGGTTTAAATGTGTGAGTGTGTGTGTGTGTGTGTGTGTGTGTGTGTGTGTGTGTGTGCGTGTGTGTGTGTGTGTGTGTGTGTGCGTGCGTGCGTGCGTGCGTGCGTGCGTGCGTGCGTGCGTGTGTGTGTGGTGTGTCAGTCTGCCTGTCTGTAGACATGCATGTGCATATTCATGCATGTGTGCATGTGCTTGCTTCTGGTAAATTTATTTATGTTGTTTTTACTCTCTGTGTATATTCTTTAAAAAAAGCAAAAAACCCAGTTTATCAGCCACCATGTTTGATCTCCCAAAATAAGTTCATGTTTTGACATAACGGCAGAACAATTCATAAAAAAAAAAAAATTCACTTACATTCATTCTCTCATGTATGAAAACAGGCAGCCGCCTAAAACGGCTAAAAATTTAGTACTGGGAAGAATGCAGGATTGGGGGGGGGGGGGGGGGGGGGGGGGGGGTAAAGGGCACAGCTGCATGCTCCTTGGTAAAGCAGCTGCAGCTCCTTGGTAAAGGACAGCTGTAGTTTTTTTTTGTAATTTATCAACTTTAAACTCGCTCTCCCTGGAAATTACACATAATTTCAAAATAAGAAATGGAAAAAAAAAAGCAACCAGTGTTCAATTTTTTCTGTATTACTTCTGGCATCGAAACGAAACAAACAAAAAGTGCACATGAAGGCATATTCACACACACACACAAAGTTACCTACTCCACTTAGATATGTAGCTCTTTATACAGGTTAAGAAGTTAGCATCGAAAAAAGGTAAATATACAACTAGTGGACAGAACAAAAAAAAAAAAAAAAAAACGACATTTACCTTTGATTTGCAGACAACAGATCTGCTTTGTTGATCAGCAGGAGAGTCTGTTTGCTTGGGTCCACTTCTCTGACGTCTTGTCAACATCGGGACACCAAAAGAGGAGAGGATTGCGAGCATCCACGATTTGCACCACCACGTCACTGCAACACACAGCAGCACATCAATGTCGTGTGCAATGTGCTTTTTAAAACAAAACATTGCATTGCATGCATACATAGGTGACTAAGAGCCTTTGCATTTAAAAAAAACAAAACACTGCATTGCATGCATACATAGGTGACTAAGAGCCTTTGCATTAAAAACAAAACACTGCATTGCATGGATACATATGTGACCAAGAGGCTTTGCATTAAAAACAAAACACTGCATAGATACATATGTGACTATGAGGCTTTGCATTAAAAACAAAACATTGCATGGATACATATGTGACCAAGAGGCTTTGCATTAAAAACAAAACATTGCATGGATACATATGTGACCAAGAGGCTTTGCATTAACAACAAAACATTGCATGGATACATATGTGACCAAGAGGCTTTGCATTAACAACAAAACATTGCATGGATACATATGTGACCAAGAGGCTTTGCATTAACAACAAAACATTGCATGGATACATATGTGACCAAGAGGCTTTGCATTAACAACAAAACATTGCATGGATACATATGTGACCAAGAGGCTTTGCATTAACAACAAAACATTGCATGGATACATATGTGACCAAGAGGCTTTGCATTAACAACAAAACATTGCATGGATACATATGTGACCAAGAGGCTTTGCATTAACAACAAAACATTGCATGGATACATATGTGACCAAGAGGCTTTGCATTAACAACAAAACATTGCATAGATACATATGTGACCATGAGGCTTTGCATTAACAACAAAAACATTGCATGGATACATATGTGACCATGAGGCTTTGCATTAACAACAAAACATTGCATGGATACATATGTGACCATGAGGCTTTGCATTAACAACAAAAACATTGCATGGATACATATGTGACCATGAGGCTTTGCATTAACAACAACACATTGCATGGATACATATGTGACCATGAGGCTTTGCATTAACAACAACACATTGCATGGATACATATGTGACTAAGAGGCTTTGCATTAACAACAAACATTGCATAGATACATATGTGACTATGAGGCTTTGCATCAAAACTGAAGGACAAAGGGCACATGTCAAGAATGATATAAATGTTTATGAACACATTAACCCTTTCACCGCCATGGGCGCTTTTTTTTTTTTTTTTTGCTGTCCCAACTCTCTGCGCCACCTCAGAGGCAGTGCACCCACGCCGCTCATTCCGACACCCTGTCCACAGCCACAGCCGGTCGGCCCCGCCGCAGCCCCGGCACCGGCAATCCACAGGCAGCAGTCAATGTCAAGTCGTCAAGAGGCAAAACCCACCGGAGGAGACACTGCACTGCCGCCGAGTCACTTCAGTGGTGTTCAGTGGCGCCTGTTCTGATCTAACATACGCAGGACACCACCTACTAAGCCCCCTACTGACGACAATAATTGCTTAGTCGCGGAGCGGCGTGAGTGAGCTCTCCCCCCGGAGGGCGCCACCACGTCCGTCCAACGACAGCCCCCATGGACTCGCCGATACCGGTGACCCCGACGGAACCAAACCAAGGCCACAGACGTGGAGAAGACATCGAAACTGAGGTCACCATGAGAGCAGGGCATGAAGGGCCACAGAATTTGAGACTTTTTTTTTAATGCTGCTCGATGAGAATGAGGATGATTATGATGATGCTACGGATTTCCATTTCGGTCTGAGACTACATGACAGGGCTGTACTCTATGCTTCCTCTCATAATATATCCTGGCGTCAACCAGGCCCGAGAGATACAGACACCTGCAGTGTTGGTCAGGAAATTTGAGCAACACTCTCAGAAACGCATCCATTAAGTGGATGAAACTCGACTGTGTGGTCCGTCTTCCCAACTGAGTCCGCAGCAAACTCAACTCTGGGTAGGAGCCGGTCGGGGCAGAAAAACCCACATGACTTCTGATGGGATTCGAACCCACGACCTCCCAGCTGGGAGTCCGCGACGCTAACCACTTCACCACGGCGGCTGGTGCCATGGGCGCTTTTTGGCGACGACTTGGCAGAGCGCCAAGGGCGCTTTTTGGCGACAAAGTAGGGTGACCTAACTCCCGATACTCTCACGATCCTAGTTCATGAGATAAAAAGCCAGCAATAAACGTCATAGTTGGGGGATGGTCTGGCCCATGCTCACAGCCATTTGCTTTGTCAGAACACTATTCAGTTCAGTGTTTTATTGACTTTATTCCGATTGTTTTTCCATTCACTATGACGTCACCACCAAGAACTTTACGTACTCGACCTTGCGTACATTTACCACAGATCAAGTGCTGGGAATATTGAAATAGACAGTTGGTTGTTCCTAATACAGATGAAGAAGACCCAGACAGTCACGAGTAAAGAACGATAGTGAGGGCTTGACCGAATTATTCCAACGTGAAGCGTTGGACCGTTGCCAACTTGTTATGAGAGGCTGATAAGACCCCCTTACTACCCTACCGCATGTGCCCCAGTGTTTTTGCGTTGAGCCAGCCAGCACTGACTGACTGTTCACTAACTCTGTGTGAGGGAGCCAACTAAGACTTTAGGCAACGAACTTCACACACACGCTGTGGGCCGACTCTTGCTGGTCGAGGTTGAAGGGGGCGTGGCCAACTGACACGTGAGAGGCGAGTATCACAGACGTCTTTCGAGAGTGGGTGTACAGCTGATTATGTAGATCAACTGAATGGCAAGGGTTCAGAGACCAACAGGCACATGAATGACTTTGTGTTCATTAAAAAAAAAAATTATATATATATATATTACTGTTGAGAGTGAAAGGGACGTGTGTGTGTGTGTGTGTGTGTTGTGTGTGTGTGTGTGTGTGTGTGTGTGTGTGTGTGTGTGTTGTGTGTGTTCCCTTTTCTTTCTTACATGTGTACCAGTTAGGCATAAGAATGTGTGTGTGTGTGTGTGTGTGTGTGTGTGTGTGTGTGTGTGTGTGTGTGTGTGTGTTCCCTGCTATTGGAGTAGTTGTATTTGTGGCTGTTTCATGCACTTTGCTGTTGGAAATACCATACTTTCTGGTCTTCAGTTGTGAGTGGAGTATTTTTCCTTCATTGTTGAGAGTTTGTTGGCATTCTTTCTTTATTTTTTACGCTTAGAAGAAACATAACATTCTTTTTTTATTTTGCATTTTTTTTTTTGCACTTGAAATCACTAAAAAAATTGAAATTGTCGTTGACTTACCATTACTAACATGTTATGATATAATAAAAGTACAGTATATCTCCTCCATTCTACAAAAAATAGCATGAGAATTGTTTGTTTAGTTCCAGAGATATCCGCGTTTCACATATGCTGGTATACAATAAGAGCTATTTTTGAAAAGTGGCTGGCGATGGAGATTTATGCAAAATAGAATGTCTGGCGGTGAAAGGGTTAAAGACATTTCATTTCCAGAGCATTTTATTCTGGCATGAATATAACTGATTCCACATCAAACTGTCTGATTTCAAGCATGAGAATTACCTACCTCGTTAAGATAAACCACATCACTCCACTGCATTACCACAAACACAGCAACAAATCAACACAGAACACTTTTACAATTCACTACCAACTACATTGCTACAAAGCACAGAACCATATCTATATAGAACATGTCAGCAATCAAATACAACACTGCACAGGTCAACATTTCAACTAATCAATGGATTATTTTACAACGCCAATTCAACACATCACACATTACTGCAGTAAAATGTAGCAACACATCTGCAGCTATCCACAAATGCATCACTACAATGCTGTAAAACACTGCAACACATCAATATGCTATGCTATGTTATTTCAGTGAAGCACTCTCTCCTTATATCTAAAATAAAGAACTTATACAACAAGCAGGCACAGGCATCCTAATATAATTTCCCTCATCAGACTCTAGTGTCTTTGAGCCACCAATCAGTAAAATAAAGAACACAGCAAAGTTGATTCATTTGGAATACCCTTACCTACATACTCTTCTCCTATCACATCCTTCTCTCACACACACAATCAACATGCTTCCATGCTCACACAAACGGATTTCTCTCACCTTCTTTCAATCACCCTCCACAACTGCCGCCAAAACTCCAGGTTTTTCTCATAAGGAGTGATAACAATGTGCTCCTCTTCTTGCAGTCTGCCAAACCCATAGAAACTCGGATGAAATGTGACATCCAAACAAAAGACAATGGGTCAGACACGACACAGTGATCTTGCCCAAGGATTAGTGGCATGTGGAAGCTTTTTTTTTTTTTTGAAAGTAATGATGAACTATGATCCTAAAGCATAATTACCCTAAAAAAGATCAAGGCTCAACTCATTATACAAAGAAACAAAACACACCTAATGAAACAAGGCAACAAAGATGAGCATCTGCATAATACAGACAGTAAAGATACTCTTCCTGGTCGCCTCGGAAACAAACCCACTTTTTATTCAATCCACCTAAATGATAAACACAAACTAACATGCATACTCGGACAGACAGACACACATACAAACACACACACACACATCAGTCTGCACCTTTCCTCCCTCATACTACAAAAAAACACCAGGTCGTTTCTAAACACAAATGAGATGCTTATCAAAAAGGATGCATTCGAGAGAAATCATGTGAAACATTTCAGAAAGATTTCGTATTGTAACAAACACCCATATCCACTACTCCCAGGCTGAACTATCGTTTTGAAAATTGAAAACAGGATGACATTCTTCACCATCACTGTATAATGATTTAATTTGTACTCCAATCATTGTGAATCTCGGGTAACCAATATTTCCTTTCTGTGAAGAAACAATGCACAACTTTATATCAAGTGGGTACTCCACAGAAGGCATAGAGACTGTTGCTCTGTCAGCTCATATTTCAGATTCTCAGCTTCTTTCAAACACAACTAAATGGCTAATTAAAAAAATAAAAGCAACATCAATTACTAATTCTTTTATTCTATATTGCTTCTGTCCTAAAAAAAAAAAAAAAAAAGGATAACATTATTTTCTATTCAGCATTTTTAAGTAGTAGATGTCTGTGATTACAAAGCATGGTGTTTGCAACTTTCAGAATGACAGATCTGACATTTTTCCAATTTATTCTTCAAAAAGTCATAACTCTTCTAGTATCATATCAAAATTATATATATATCACCATGCTCTGAAAATGAAGCTCTGTCAATGATTCAATTTTTGAATGAATAATCAAGAACATCACTTTACAAAACTTATATATGAAGTATCTAACAATCCACACATTTTTGGTGATATGATGAAAACAATGAGTTCAGTATTCATTTACAACAAACCAGTAAGTCATGTGGATATATTGTACAACCCTTTGTTGACAAAGCCTTACACTTTTATTGAAAGTGCTGGGAAACTGAGAGACACACAAGACAATCTCATTTAGTGTGCTTAATTTCACATCCATGCCTTACAGCAGCAAGTATGAATGCCCCAGATGATAAATTTTCAATTTTGATGACACTTCAAAAGATGCGCACGTTTACAATGCCCATTTCAAATGAAGAAACACAGTCTCTATCCACTCTTAAAATGACTGCGAACGCCCAGCCTAATTCAACACTACGAAAGCTTCTCAAATGTCTCAGTATAAACAGCTGTTCTTAAAAGTTTTGCCAAATGTGGGAAAGAAAATCATCTCTTTTCAGCCTCTTGAATTTTCATTTGAATATGACAGTCACACAGGATATTCAGTAGGTTGGCCTAAATACCCCCATTCCCCTCTTCCTCATTCATTGTTTAAAGAAAGAAGAACACACCCAAACCCTAAACATTATATGACATGATATTCCACGCAATACTTTTTCACAGTTCAATTGCCATTTCGAAGGGCACATACTTTTCTTGCAGTGTGTGTGTATTTGTATGGTCAGATAAAGAAAATACATTCCAAGTTTCTTTCAACATGTGTAAGGAGTTGCAGAGACAACATGATGGTGAAATGTACCTTGCCAACTGTCGCCGCCACTCCAAGAATGACATGTGTTCGTCATGTCGCAGTTGATCCGCTGAAGTAGATTCCTGCCATGGGGGTCTGTGCATACATATACGCGCACCCATACACACACACACACACACACACACACACACACACACACACGCTCATTAACGTATGATAAACACTTGAGAGAGTTATGCTTGCCAGCAAATACTCAGAAAGAACTAGAATTCTTCAGATCTTTTAATTTACAGCAACTGTATTTGAATTTCATTATGATCATTCCTAAAAACACTTCTGTGTTTTTTACTTACAAACAAAATGTCTACTATTTGCGTTATGGTGAAAAAAAAAACCCCAAACAATTTCATCTATCATCAGTAAATAAACAAACAATAAAAAAAAAAAAAACCCATAATACCCATTATCATTATTATCACTTCAGTTACTATCTATTAGTATTACAACTACTAATTATACCATCACTTTACACTCAGACACAAGAATATCTACAGCTCTTGGCAGCTAACTCACACACACATTCCTGTCCCCCTCCCCATGCCAGCCCTTCCTTCAATCCCCCCCCCCCCCTTTTTTTTTTTACAGACACAAACACACTGACCTGCGTGGGATTCTCAGAAGATTCTTATGCAGATCCTGCGTCTGCTTTACTTTCTGCAGCTTTTCTGGGGAAAGGATCCCGGAATTAAGCTGGGGGGTCACCAGCTGAACGTTCTCCTTCTCTGCAGAACAAACCATACAGTCAGCCTCCTTGAAGTCCTTCAGGACAGTGATGACACATGTCCATGGCAGTTGGCACGGTCAATCACACTTCATCAGAATTTCGAATTTCCATAAAGGAAAATTATTAGGGGGAAAAAAGGAAAAGAAAAAGGTCACAACACAACTTGGAGCATGAAAATGCCTACTCAAAATACAGCTCATGACTCAATGCATCGATGCAACATACACACAAGGAAATTGCTAACTCTCATAACTGCTAATGTTTCAAATTTCAGATGGAAGGTAGAAACATTGCAACACAATGTTTCATTGTTTGCCTATAGATACATGCATATATAATGCCAGTGTAGAGTTAGTCCAAGCAAGGGCTTGAGACTTCTGAAATGCACCTATCTCAGCAGATTTGCAGTAATGCATTTGGACAAAAAATTTTTCTTCTGTGTGTGTCACTGATATTGACTGAAGTTATTTCAAGGGAATTCACTCAGATTACACACACACACACACACACACACACACACACACACACACACACACACACACACACACATGCAAGCACCCATGCACATTAGCGCACACAGATTTGCTCTGCTCTGGTGATGTACTGTATAAAAGAAAAATCAAGAAAAAAAGAAAAGACAAAAAGGAAAATAATTTATCATAGCTACAAAAGGATACACTGCCCCATAAAACACTTGTGCCTATTTTTAAAAGTTCATCTTTCTATTACTATTTTGAGAATTCCTTCCCATTACAACAATACAAGATGTTTTTGTACAGTTTGACATAGGTAAATATTCTTAGGATAAATTAACATAATGACTAAGCCTGTTAATCAGAGAATAGGATCCTTACCAGCTGTAAAGTCTCTGCCAGCTAGTTCAGCAGTCATCAGAAAGTCAGCCATGCTGGTCTGCTCAGTCACAGACTGCAGGTTGAGTGCACTCCCTTCATAGCCGTCGTTCAGCTCTGTAGTGTGAAGCTTCAGAAAAATCACAAAAACTTTGAAACAGCCATGAATATTTTGATATGTAATGTGGTATACATTAGACTTCACCAACTTCCCCCCCCCCCCCCCCCCCCCCCCCAATTTATTCACCTCAGTCATACATACATATATATATATATATATATATATATATATATATGTATAGTGTGTGTGTGTGTGTGTGTGTGTGTGTGTGTGTGTGTGTGTGTGTGTGTGTGTGTGAACAGGCAGGCAAAACCTGTTGACTGTTCACCGGGTAGCTAGTGAATTACCATCTCACACACACACACACATACACACACACACACACACACACACACACACACACACACACACACAGAGTCATAGATACATGAGATAAAATACAGCTCTAGGCAGATAAAGATCAATTCCATTGCTTTATGTAAAATCATATATTATATGCCCTCTTCCAACATTTGGCAATACACTGGCAGATAACTGGAAGAAATATCAAAATTAAACACTGACACTAGAAATCTCAAGATTACATTGTGTAGAAATGACCATTCAAACTTTATCCTGGGTATATTCTTCTCTCAAACACTGCAGTTACGTCAAATAAATTAGCAGGTTTTTAATTTAGCAATGTGTACATTCTTGGCGGGATGACCTGACTTTTAAAGTGACAGCCACGATCGTGGCTCAGACGAGAACCGTTATACCACCACTGCTAAACATCCGGGTTGATCAGTTCACGTGACTTGCTAGTATCCATTGTGCACCGGCAAGCCTTGTCAGTCAGTTATCTCGAAGTTTTTCGTCGGTTTTTGACTGAAATAATGAGTAAATCAGCGACCGAGTCGAGCAGGAGATGCGTGGAAGTGGCACGAGTGAACAATCAGTTGCGAAGAAGGCTGTAGTAACGAAAGCGAAGCAGGTGAGTGGATGAACTTTGATTATTTTGTTTGTCGAGTGATGGAACACATGCTGCGTGCCGTCATTGGTTATTTTACATTTGTTGGTCCGCCACATGAAGGAAGGGGGACGGAAGGGGGGCAGGGTACATGGTTACTTACAGGAGTGATAGGCTTTGGCCTGATCAAACTAGAAGATCGTTTCTGGGTGATTGTAGGTGTTTTGAAAGCACTTTAGAGATCAATAAAAGTGGTGATTTGAAGAGAACAATTTATAACTTTTGTTTGTTTATTTTTTTAGTTTGGAAACAGTGTGGGCGTGTCACGAGTGGGCGTGCCTTCCAATGAAAGCTATAGCCCTGCCCCCTCCTTATATGCTAGTGATTCAGATTTTATTCTTATTTATGATTTTATGCATGACTTCATTTTTCATAGAAGAATGAATAGTAATGCTGGTCATTTTTTTTTTCTTTCTGAAAATCAGACTAATTAGTGGAAACTGAGTCAAGCTCTCTGTAACATCTCTTGCACCATTATGAAACAATGAAATGAACAGAAGACTTAGATATATATTTTTTTTTTCTTGTGTGATCCAGAATCTGGAAGCACTACTGCAGAGGAGAGAGATGCTGAGAGTGAAGGAGTTGAAGAAAGAGGAACTGTACTGCTGGCCATCCTACTCATGTGCGCTCTGGCTGGGAATGTTCTGGATGTGACGTGGGACTCTGCTCCAAGTGCTTTTCAACCTTCCACAGAAGACCAAGGCCCTAACTTTGTTCTGTGTCTTCCAAGGACATATTCTTCTTGTTTTCTCCCAAGTTTCAAGTGTGTTTGAGATTCAAGCAGGAAAACTGTGGTGTTTCAAAAACAATGTGGCTGACGTTTTTGGATTACCTTTTCACCAATGTTCTGGATTACACTGTGAGAATATCTTCAGCTGCCATCAGGGTACTGTCTTGTAATTATTTTTTTTCAGATTCCTCATTATCTCTAGTTTACAAAAACATATAGTTTTACCTACCTATCTAGCTTCAAGACAAGCCTGCACAAACCCCATTTCCTTATATAGTGAAATTCGATTGTCCGGATGCTGAATTATAGGTACATCATTTGAGAGGCACAATTCATTATACATAGCTCAAGTCAAGAGAATTATCATCTTTCCCATGTTTTCCAGCACATATTTGTCTTCATTTTATCTCAAGTCTGAAGTGTTTAGGTAGTACAGAAGAAAAACTGTGTCTCTCCTAACATTTGACTTACTTTTCAAATAACTTTTTCAGAAATTTTGCCTGCTTATATTTTGAGGTCAGTCTCCAAGTAGGTACAACCTACAGTATTTTCAGTTATTTCACTAGATTCTACCAAGAGCTTCGCGCACTAGGCCTAAATAAAATAAACAAAGCATGAATTGATAACTTACAAAACTTTCACCTCCATGTGACACGGGTTTCCCTCGAAAACGGTCCTTTATTAACGATCTGCCCATCTTGGCAGCTTCTTTCTGTCTCCGTCCCATTTTCTTCCGATTATATCCTCTCGCAGTTTATGCAACGTGCTTCTCGTGTCACTTGTACAGTTTTACTGTGGAACCGGAAATTGGCCATTGATGGTGACATTTGTGTGAAAGAGTGACTGCCCTTTGAAAAGACCACCTTGGCAACATTGGACGTTCCTATTTCAACGTTAGTGGAGTCCAGAAATGTTTTAACATAGGATTAATTGCAAAAAAGAAATAAAAATCAATGCATTTTATTTTCTTACACTATTCTTTACAACATATTTGAAAAGTAGGGAAAAGTAAGTTTCGCGAGATGTTTAAAAATACGTTTATTATAGCGGAATCGTTCGCGTCAGCGTATTTCGCACTTTTTCGCTTGGTAATGAGGCTGCGCATTGATTTCCGTATCAACAGACAATGTCGTCCCTCATAAAACACACTGGGAAAAAAAATGCCAACAACTTGTGAAAACGTTCGTGATAAGTACTCCAACTTCTATCGCATTAAAACAACAACAACAATTCTTAGCATTTTATCCACCTGTGTCTTCATTTCTTTTTCCTTGAGATTATGAATTATTAACGCGATCGTTGACAAACTGGGACCTTTTTTTTCCAGAGCCGGCTAGACTCAGCGGCACGTGCTCTCTCTCTCTCTCTCTCTCTCTCTCTCTCTGTGCTGATTCTGTAAAGTAATGTTACTCTCAGAAAAGTAGAATATTGAAAAATGTATGTGTATTTCAAAACTAGTTAAATTTCGCACAGATACAACGTGAACCGATCACTGCAGCTTCGCTTTTTTTTCTTCGACGTATGCTTCTCTATACAAAGATTCATCTACATTTTTTACGTAGTATGTCGGCTTGGCGGTGACGTAAAACCGTCTTTCCCCCCCCCCCCCCCCCCCCCCCCCCCACATTGGAATCACTTTGGGCACATGTTCGAATCTCACCGTGTGTGTGTGTGTGTGTGTGTGTGTGTGTGTTTTTGTTTTGCTTTTAACACCTTTTTTTTTCTCAGTCTCTCTTCCTTTTTTTAATATTGAAATGAGTTAGAGCGTATGGTTTTGTGCTTAAATTGCATGGATGATGCCTTTTTTGTATGATGTCTTTTCTCTATTTTTTTTTCTTGTTCTTTCTTTTTATTGCCTTTTTTTTTTCTTGTTTGTTTTCGTTTTGTGGTCAGCTTTTTTTTTTTTTTTTATTTTATTTATTTATTTATTTATTTGTTTTGTTTCTTTCTTTTTATTTTAACTAAAACTGCATGCTTCTTCCCTTTTTATTAACCTTTTTTTTCATATTTTTTTCAGAAAAGTCAGACGTTTGCATATCATGTAATCAGTCGCTGAAGAATAGTCAGACAGTCACCCCAACAGAAAAAGGTGTTGCTGGTCTTTGGAAAGCAAGTCGTAAGCGAGGGGAGACTAGACTGGTTTTTTTGTTTTTTTTGTTTTTTTTTTTATCCTCGCCAGATCCTACACAAAATCTGTCGACACGAGTTCTGCAATGAATTGATCATTTAGCGCGATTTAAAAGCACAAAAAACAGGGTCATCCACTTTAAAGACACCCACTCTTCCCTCTTCACAAACAAAATTTGACTTCTCCAGCACCTGTCTCCTCTGTGGGACATCTGTGAAGAATCACACAAAGAAAGGTGATGTCTGTGTGTATCAAATCCGTACAGCCAGCTGTCAAGCTAATTTAGAGCTTGCATGTTTGCAACGAGGACCTGGAGACAAATGGGCACAAGCAGTAAAGGGGCGGATTGAGTACGCGCAGGACTTACATGCTGCTGATGCTATTTACATGCAATGTTAATTTCAGAACTGAAGAAACATTCCACAAGCTTATCAGCCTGCTACAGCAGAGGCAGAAAAAAAAAAGGGCGGCCAGAGGATGAAGTTCGACTCGCAGCCTTTTCCAGAGTAGTCACTTATTTACAAGAAAATGATGATGAGCAATTAACAGTCGGTGATCTGTGCCAGAAAATGCGCGACTTTCTCGGAGATGAAGAGCCTTACTCCAAAGACCACATGAAAAAAAAAAAGCTGTTGAAAACTTTGGGCAGCGACATCATTATTACCAACATTCAAGGTAGAGCAAATGTTGTCACAATCCTGATGACTGCAGAGAAAATCTTAGATTAGTTTTTGGAAGACTGAGAAAGAAAAGGATTTCTTAGCTGAAGAATGAGAACTGTTGAAACCGCTGCCAAACTCTATTGACCGATATCAAAGATCTGAATTACTCAAAGGAGGTATTCCCAACGAGAGAAGAGGTCAGTGATGTCGAAGCTAACGTTGATTATTTGCCGATTTCATTGCGTTTGTTTCTACAAACAATGATGCAGAATAAAAAGGACTGTAAACTGAAAACAGCCTCCATTGGTCAAGCCATCATGCATGCCATCAGACCAAACTCTTTAATACCTCCCCTTCAAATAGGACTTGGTGTGCAAGTGCATCATCTGCATGGATCCCGGTCTTTGGTTGAACTTCTAAACAAATTACGATTCTGCTCATCATATCATGAAATTCAGCGCTTCAAACAACGCGCAGCTTCCAGCCAAGGCACAGATCTTGTCAGTGTAGGTCCTAATACTTTTATCCAGTTTGTTGCAGATAATGTGGACCACAACTTGAGAACATTGGAAGGTTCAGGGGCATTCCATGGGATGGGAATCGTAGGAGTGGTTACACTGGTCAAAAACAGACGAAGCTGATCCCACTCCATTTCTTCAATACATCAAAGACTGATTTCTCATTGAAGTTTGAAGAGCTTCAGAATTTCAGCTTTGAAGATACCACCAGGAAACTTGACCTATTATGGAAAATATCATGGCCTCCACGGGCACCACGTCCTGGTTGGTCAGGATTTATGCAAACTATATCAAATGGAGACTATCCTGGTCAGAGCACTATGACCTTTCTGCCCATGAAAGACATGCAGCCCACAGATATGAGTTTGTGTGTATTCCACCCTCCACTTTGTCTCCAACCTTGCAGTCAAATACAATATCAAGCGACTAGGTGGATTCCATACACAGATGAGCTTTCTGGGCAGCACTGGCCATCTTATGACAGGATCAGGACTGCAGCAGCTCCTGAAGTGATATATGCCCCAGATGCTGTCGTGCATATGTTATCGAGAAAGGCAGTTGCCAGAGCTGTGAGAGGACACTTACATGTTGATGCAGTTCTGAATGCCCTGGTAGCTTCCCACACTTTTTTTTCCCTCCCAACTCCTGCATCTGAAGAAACAAACTTAGACATGAGTATTCTCAGCAACAGGAATGAGTTACCTGAAGTGGAAAATGAAGTGCAGGAAGCAGACGGAAATAAAATGAATGACACAAACAAAGGAAACGGAGAGCCTTAATCTGATGAAATGACAGTTAACGCGCCACAGAAGATTCCTGCCTTTCATCTTGTCTGGAACTTTTTGATCAGATCTTGGAGAAAGAGGTGTCTGCAGAAGTTGTGGCTTCAAGTCAAGAACTTGACTGGATTGAAGCAAAGTTTGATGAAACAAAATTGAAGCTTCTCAACAGCCACACATCACGTCTTTGGCTTCAGTACATGGATATGTTGGACATCCTGAGGAAATTCATCAAAGGTGAACGGACAGGCAACTGAATGCTCTTTGGCCTGTGGAGAGTGCAAAGGAATTGACTGCTCTAACTCCCCCTCTCTCAAACATGTTGCTGATAATGACATTCGTGATCTGCAAGACAAAGGCCTGTTCGTGGCCCTTTGAAATATCTATGTAATTACATAGTTTGATATGGACAAAGGAACTCTATTTAGAGATTCACAAGCTCTAGTTTGGTAATTACATGCTGAATTATGTTGGATATAGTGCTTCCAAGAACGATGTCAAAAGCGCTATGGCTCCACCCTCAAAAACATTACCGGGACAACACATTTATCATTCTTTATCACACTATTATAAATATCTTTATTTGCTTACTGAATTTGAATGTATCTCGTCAAGACCTTTCAAACGATATGCTACATGATGGTATTTGCATTAATATCAGAAATGTTAGTATTTCGTTCCATTGTGATGACGTCATTTCGTTTATTAGACCCCCTTCCGATATTCCTATCAATGTACTTTTTCATATGTTGTTTTCAGTGCTAGTACTCAAACTATTGAACATAAATTCAAAACTTTTGCAATTAATCCTATGTTCGAGACTTATTTTACATTTCTGGACTCCATTACGTCCACCTAAGTAGAGGATAAGGACTCTCCCTAAAAACACACACACGCGCGCGCGCGCGCGCAAGCACACAACCACATGCGCATACAGGGTGAGGAAAAAAAGACTGATTTGCGTCGGGCTCAAACAAGAGGCAGCCCTGATATGGCTCTTTGCGGTCTGCAAGGCTATAAGCAACATTACCTTACATCAAACAAGAGGAAAAATCAATTGGAAAATTATGGACGTCACGTCAGGAACGCAAAGAAAACTGACAAAATTAATAATGAAACAAATCGACAGAATTGATATCAAAATAAACAAAATGAAACCCCCGCGAGGGGGGGGGGGGGGGGGGGGGGGGGGGGGGGAGACGTCGAGAGAGACGACGACGACGATCATGATGATGATGATCTTTATTTCCAAGGTTTCCAAGGGTAACAAATAAGCAAACAGATGCTTTTTTCATCCGTCCCTTGACCCGGTAACACGGACTAAGCATGACTAGCGACCAAAATTTACGACGAGAGAGAGAGAGAGAGAGAGAGAGAGAGAGAGAGAGAGAGAGAGAGAGAGAGAGACTTTGGTAAAACATTTGTTGGTTTCAAAACAACACAGAGACTTTTTTAACGGGCTATTGTTTTTTTTCCTTTCCTGTTCATTTCTCCCCCGCCCCTCCCACTTTATCATCGGTAGGAACAACAACAACAATAACAACAACAATAATAATGTTGATGATGAGGATGGTGATGATATTATTATTATTTTATTCATTATTGCTGGTTTTATTCTATCTCTCTCTCTCTCTCCAACACACACACACACACACACACACACACACACACACACACACACACACACACACACACACACAGAGTATGTACATGATATCTGCAGATGGATGAAAGTTATGAAAGGACATTCATCCACACTTTCCATGATTTACATTGAAGGCTTTTATCAATGTAAGCTGAACAAACAAAAATAAAACAGTTTGGTGGAGAATGGATTATCGCTTTCACCACAAAAATCCTGCATGGTGCTTTTTAACGCGAGTGCGACCCAACACCTTTGTTCTTATTCAAAGTAGCAGCAACGAACATGAAATATTAAGAAGCAGTAAATTCATGGGTGTATTTTTACATCTAGACTGACCTGGAACACTCACATTTGAATACATTCTGACTAAAGCTAGAAAAACAAACAAACAATCTCTTATAACTAAATACCTGGATAAATCAAGGGTGAAAGCTATCGCATACTCTTGAACTGCATTTTGATGGTCCCGAGTATCTCTTGAGAAAACTGCAGAGTATGCACCAAAAAGTACGAACTCACCGTTGGAGTCCCAGTCTTACTGACTTACCACACTTCCACTTTTAAAATAAAATATAGCTCTGCTTTCCAAAGAGAAATGAAACCTGCCCCAGCTGCAAACAGCTCAAGGGGCTCAACTATCCAAAATTGTAATCATGAAGAACACGCAAACAGAATCAGAAACTCATGTCCCACAAAGAGCTAAACCCACAGCTTCGTTTCAAACTGTAAACAAAGAGACACTAGTATTCGGCATCACTTGCTACAATTCCTAAGTGGGAAAGAATAATATATTTGTTTTGATATCGGTTACACTGACCTAAAGAAAACCGGTGATCTTGTTTTATCAGCTGTTGTAAAATCTCACATTGATGATGGATTCTGCCATCGTGTCTGACGGATGAGTAGGCAGTCAGGTCGTCTGCTAACGTGGGTCATCAAATGGGAATGAAGACCAATTCCTGAGGCACAAAGTCTTCCACAGACCCTGCATGGAATGAAGTCCTGCAAGGATGGGCCCGTTTCTCCGATTCCTCTTTTCCTGGATGGCGGCTGCTCTGTTGCGCTCGAATGTGTGTCCCAGGTACACCGTTGCTTCCACTGCGTTCTGTCAAGGGTGACATCTTCCCGGGAAGCAGTGTTGATGTTGCAGCTTGGACTTCAAGGTGTCTTTATATCTCTTGAGAGGCCTTCCTTGGTCGCGTTGTCCTTCCTTCAGTTGTCCACAGAGCAGCATCTCTGGAATCCTGCTGTCCGCCATACGGACACGTGTCCTGTCCATCAGAGCTGTCTCTTGATGAGTATACACTCAATGCTAGGTAAGCCACACTTCTTTTGGACCTGTAGGTTGGACACTTTGTCTTGCCATTTGATGCTGAAAGATCTTGCGCAAGCATCATTGATGGAACTATTCGAGTTGTTGGGCGTGTGTCAGCGGTACGGGGTCCAAGTCTCACAACAGTAGAAGAGAGCACTCAGAGCCACAGCTCTATGCACAGGAGCTTCTATCACCTCAGAATCAGCGACATGATCAGTCATATTTTCCTGTTCTGGAATTAAGGTCAACAAACACCAAAATGCTGTCCAAGTCAAAAGGCAAAAAAATCTCTCTCTAGCTCTTGAAGTGTATCAATACTGAAATCTGGAGGACCCTCTGGCAAAATGCAGACAACATCACATCAATATTTCTTAGGAGACACGCTTCGCGTGGAAAATGTGAACTCAAAGAGCAAAAAACTTCGGCAATGGATGTGAAACAAACCGATGACTTACCAAAGTACACACAAATAATATAGGAAAAACAGACGGACGGACAGACAGATAGACAGGGTGACAGAATGGGTGAAGATAATTCATTTGGTTAGCAAGTCATAAGGTACATTATTTCTTGAGTGCCAATAACATCAATATTTCAGCAGCAGACAAGGGCCACACAGGATATCCTCAGCAAAGGATCAAAACAAAACAAAAACAAAAAGAAGGAAAAAGATGACATGATTAGTCTAGTAATTGTTGTTATATAATACATCATACGCATTCATATATTAATACAGAAAAGACATGTTCCTGAGACGGTAACTAAAGCAGCTAGGTATTAGAAACCAAAGCTTCATAAGCAAGCCATCTGGCATGAAAATCCACGTGGTTCATGGTTAAGTATGAGTTTATTTTTCAATTCTATATCTATAGGTCAAATTTTCAAGAAAACTGCTACATGTGGAAAACTGCCTTCTAACTTACACTTCTATAGGTATGTTTTGCTAGAAGAATAATGAAGTAAAAAAATGTAATCAATTGCATTGTGTATGTCAAAACCTAAAAGTATGAGAGACTCTGTTAGGCGTATATTCTGTGCATGAGTGCATTTCTCTCTTTTACTAAATCAATTAATCTGCTCCAAAAACATTTGACATGAGTACATTTCCAAAACATATGGTCAATAGAATCTTTAAATAATCCGCAAAAACTGCATTTATCATTATCAGTAACACCGATTTCTTTCAAAATAACATTTGTACCTAAACACCTGTGAATTATTCTTAGTTGAAACCACTTAGTTTTACATCTGTAATCTTATGTGCATAAAAAAAAGCATGAATTCCAGTCATGAGCTGTGAAAGTTTGATGTCCCATTTGTCACAGTACGGAGCTCTCAACTGATTATCAATCAGTATATGGTAATAAGTCTTTTTGAACCTTTATAAGTGGCAAACAATATCTTATAACAGAATGGAGAAGTAATACATTTGTTGTTTTCGATGGTAATCTCAAATCTTCTTATGATTCAATTATTGCTAACTTATACCCTGTATAAGTTAGAAAATCAATGTTGACATCATCATATTTTGCCTTAAACTGTCCGTGGGAAAGAAACTGACCATTATCATAAAAAAAAATGTGCGAGATAATAGACACTTTTGTTTTGAAGCATTTTAGAGACAATGTGTCTTTTCCCAACTTGAATACGTTTGTTGAAGCAAACTGGTTCAGCAAGTAGTTCAGCGGATTTTTTTATGCAGACATTTGTAATAAAAAAAAGTTTGTAAACTTCAAGGACATCCACCCAGAACGGATTATATTTTGTAAATTTTGAGATAATCTCTGGACCATGTTTACTCATATGAGGCCAATGAGGGAAATTACTGAGAAGAATATGTTTCCATTTGTGGTTTGATCTCTCAGTCCTACGGATCCAGGATAGTTTTAAAGATGTGATGTAGGGTTTTTACATCAGGAAGGCCAATACCTCCATTCCGTATGCTTTTATGCACTGTTTTTTTCGACTGTTTTTTTTTTTTTTTTTTTTTTTATTCCACACAAACTTGTAACATATTTTCTGGCATGTTTTGAAAAAGAAAACATTTGGTGGCTTTGGGTAGAAACAGCTACAGATGAGTCAGCTTTGAAAGGATGATGGATTTCAAAATTGCTAGTCTACCTAGGGGCGTAATCTGGCGTTTTACCCATATTTTGAACAAATGATTTACATCTGCTAGTCTTTCTGCGTAGTTTATTTCTATGCAATCTTTCAAGTCATTTGTGAACCATATACCAAGTATTCTAAATTTTTGTGGATTCCATACAATTTCTAAGTGGTCCATGTAGTGGTTTTGACTATTTTTTACACTTCCAAGCCAAACTGCGCTCGTTTTACTTAAATTCATATGAAGACCTGAGACACAGTCAAATCTTAAAAGAACTTCAATACAAGTTTTCAAAGGATTTCTTATCCCCTGCTAGTAAGAACTCGGTGTCATCAGCAGCATTGAGATATCTTAAATTCAGTTTCATTCATTCTGATTCCCTGAATATCTTGATTTTCCCTTACCATAATGGCTAATATTTCGACACAAATTACGAACAGATATGGTGAAATTGGGTCTCCTTGTCGACATCCTTTTTTAATATCGACCAATGTGAAACCTGTCCGTTCACAATAACACAAGACTTGATATTTTTGTAGAATGTGCTTATCCATCTACAAATATCTCTTTGGAAACCAAATGCCTTTAGGACTTTAGACATAAATTCCCAATTAATCGAATCAAAGGCTTTTTTCAAAGTCTATGTTTTAACAACAAACCAGGCAGATCATTTGCATCTAAATAGGATATAGTGTCAAATATCAATCTTATATTGTCGCCGATGTATCTATTTCTAATAAATCCGGTCTGATCTTCATTTATGATTTTAGGCAACACAGATTTTATTCTGTTGGCAATGCAAGAGGATCCTATCTTATAAAAACGATTTTAACAGAGAAATAGGTCTCCAGTTTTTTTATGTACTGTCTGGATTTATCACCTTTTGGTATACATGTAATGATTCCCTCTCTTTGTACACATGACAGTTCTCCTTTCTTGAAACTTGCATTTTAATGCTCTAACGACAAATACACCAATCTGTTTCCAAAAGACTTTAAAGAATTCAGTAGTAAAGCCATCGGAACCGGGGCTTTTATTATTTTTCATTGTCTTTAAGACATATGTCGTCGCTTCCTCCCAATGTAATAAGACCTTCTAAGTCCGCTGCTTCTGTTTCATTTAAATGGGGGATGTCTTTCACCAAATCTTTTTATATCACAATTTTCTACAGCATTTTCTGTGTATAATGTTTTATATAGAAACTATATACTTCTTTCAGTATGTCTTTTTTTGATTTGTTAAAACATTATCTTGTTTATCAGTTAGTCTAGCCATGTTTTTTACTGATGTAATGCCGTTTTCAAGATTACAAAAATAACTACTAACTTTCTCCCCATCTGCTATCCATCTAGCGCGTGATCTTACAAAACTCCTTCTATTCGTTTTCCTCTGATATCCGACAGTCGTCTTTTTTTTTTCTCGTTTAATGATTTTAATGTCATCTTCAGTTTTTCATTTTTTTTTTTTTCTAACTTAATAACGTCTTGTTCTAATTTTTTTTTCCTCTTCATTACTCTTTCTTTTATTCGCAGTAGCATAAGCAATCGTTTTCGACCTTATTTTCATTAACAGAAAATCGAGAATAGATCATCAAAAATTGAGAATTGTAATTTTTCGTCTGTTTCATTAATATTTTCTGTATTTGTAGAGTATTCTTCTTTAACCTTTTCAATCACGGTATTAATTTCATCTAAATATGACTTATCTTTCAACAAAGACGAATTAAGTTTCCAAAAAGTATTACGCTTTATGTCTTCATTAAATTTTAGCTTTAATAACACAGCAGAGTGATCTGTTCTATAACCGGATTCAATGTCTACTTCATCAGTATAAGAAACAACTGTGTCTGATATCAAAAAGAAATCTAGCCTGGCCTGTTGAAATGGATTTAGTTCTCCTCCACGTAAAACGGCGACACTCTGGGTTTAGTTCCCGCCAGATATCATTCAGGTCTAGATTTTCGATCATGTTTTCAACAGCCTGTTTTGCGTGAGGATTATTTATATTTGTAATTATGATAATCTCTAGAAGGGTCAAGGACCAGATTAAAATCCCCACCTATTATAACATTTTCTATACCAAGCCGAACAATTTTTTGTTTGAGACAATTGTAAAATTCTGCATCGTCTCTATTTGGCCCATATATATTAACTAAAAGTAATCATTCCTATGTACCTCTGCACGTATCATGAGAAAGTTTCCAGAATCATCCTTAACAATTTGCTTAACCTTAAATTCAAAGTTGTTATTAAACAGAATCGCGACTCCTCTTGCGTTGGAAGAGTAACTTGAGAAATACGCCTTATAGCCCCACTCAGACTGGATATACTGTTCCATCTTTTTTTTTTCAAAATGAGTGTCTTGCAAGAAGTACACTGAATATTTTTTACGCTTTAGATAATGGAAGATATCACTCTCTTCTTCAAACTATTGAGGCCCTGACAGTTAATTGAGAGAATAGACACACTACTGTCCATTTCTATTTACGAGATGGCTTTGAAAAAGACAATAACATGTGTAAATACATCGAACCCAAAAGAGGTCACCAAGCTCATATACAATTGACAGCATAAAATGAGCCCATCCAACCCAGTCAAACTGAAGAATTTGCAATCGTTTTTGAACACACAAACACATATACCATGAACAACGGAAAACAATATCAAAATGAAAAAGCAAAAACATTATCACTACAATCATCATACAAAACAACAACAACAACAACAAACAAAACCCAAATAAGATGATGTTTGCTTGACCACCGCAAACGAGCAAAGGGGCATGCACCAAAGGTAAATGTAAAACCTCGTGTCGCATTATAAGTGACTTGAAACATGCGTGCGCGTCAAGCGCTCACGCAGGTATCCAAGAGGCGAGGGGGCACAAAAAAAAAAAAAAAAAAAAGAAAAAAAGGGGGCAGAGTGGGATGGGATGGGAGAAGGAACATTTGGCATGGTCACCGTGCTCTACGTCGTCATTACTAAAGGATCTGAACACACCTCACAGCTAAAACTGTGTGGAGAGTGCCAGGCGGTCTGGGGCAGAGGAAAACCGACCACTGTGAGTTCTTTCAAAACTGTGTCACTTTAATTTCACTCTGTGCACGTGTCACAGGGAGCACGAGCAAACGAAAAAAATCGTGTTTCCTTCCCCCCCCCCCCCCCCCCTCTCTCCCTCACGCTCTCTCTTCACGTTATTTTTAGGTTAGGCAAAGAAAAGTCAGGAGAGAGAGAGAGAGAGAGAGGGGGACCACGGGGCGGGGGACACCATTGTGACACGCATCGCACATCACACAAATTCCACAAATCCCTTCGGAAGGTTACAAACATCTTTCATGACACTGGTTCGTGCGACCTTCCTCTCCCCCCCCCCCCCCCCCCCCCTTCCGAAGCTCCCATCACAACACAGCGTCATTTATCTCGCTTGCAATTCCCTTCCATATAAACAACAACAACAACAACAACAACAACAAACATTTTCACCATTGCAAACGTATGTATATCTACAGAATAATCAGCATTAGATTATTCAATGAGAGAGAGAGAGAGAGAGAGAGAGAGAGAGAGGAGAGAGAGAGAGAGACGAGAGACAGAGACAGAGAGAGAAGAGGGGGAGACAGCCACAACCAGACAGACATACGGACAGGCAGGCAGAGACGTAGGCAGACTATCACGTAATCAGCAGATCAGATCAGACAGAAAGAGAAAAGAGAAACAGATAGACATGTACAGACACATACATACAGAGACAGAAGGGGGGTGTGTGTGTGTGTGTGTGTGTGTGTGTGATGTGTGTAAACGTTGACACTTTGTATGTAAGCCAATCAACAGTTCCCTCAGAAACTAATCTATTGTTTCTACCCCAGAAAAGGTTTCATAATAGTAACATATATGTTTTCTTTCTTACCGTTCTGTGAATAGCTTCAGTAAATACACCTGTAACATCAACTTCCATTTCCTTCTGTTCACCCCCACCCTTTCTTTAGTAACACGTAAAAGGCCTCCATTCAACACAACAAACATGGACACGCCTGTAATTCTATTCAAACAGAGGGGAAATAATAATCATTCTGTGCATCGAAAAGCACGTCAAATAGAATTATCAGCATTTATGTAATCCATGAAATAAGAAGCAGAAGAGAGAGAGAGAGAGAGAGAGAGAGAGAGAGAGAGAGAGGGAGGAGAGGCAGAGAGAGGAGAGACAGACGACAGAGACAGACACAGACAGACGACAGACAGACAGAGAGAGACAGAACATAGAGAGAGAGAGAGAGAGAGAGAGAGAGAGAGAGAGAGAGAGAGAGATTGAAGCGCAGCGGGGTGGAGACACCATTATGACACACATCACATATCATGACAGGACAATCCATGATCCTTTCAGAAGGTGATCGTGTCCATTTTACAAACATCTTTCATGACACTGATACACAGCTAATATTTTTTCCTCCTTTTTTTTGAAGCTCTCATCGAAACACAGCGTCAATGATCTCACCTAGCATTCCCTTCCATATAAACACAACAACAAAATTCAGTTTTAACATTGCAAACATATGTACATCCAGCAGGATAAGAGAGAGAGAGATAGAGAGAGGGCGAGAGAAAAAGAGAGTAAAGAGAGAAAAGAGAGAGAGAGAGATAGAGAAGAGAGGAGAGAGAGCGACGAGAGAGGAGTACATAACATACCTGGAACATTACATACCAGACCGTACAAACAGTGCGAAAGACAACGACACCGAAGATATAAAGGTAAAGGCAGACAAACAG
>JADBJO010022120.1:0-2500 GCA_016801955.1 Conus betulinus
CCAGGAACCCGACAGACAGAGACACAGAAGGACAGAAGGACAGACAGACAGAGACTGAGACAGCAACAGACGAGAGAGAAACAGGGACAGATAAGAAGGAAAGCATGATAGGCAGAAAGAAGAGGCCAGTAGAAAGAGGGGGGGGGGGTAGGGGAGGGTCGGGGGGCGGGGTGGATATGTGGGCATGAAGGAGGGTGGAGCGGGGGCAGAGAGAAAAACAAAAGTGAGAGATGAAGGACGGGGTGTAGGAATAGACTTCAACATTTCCTTCTTACCATTCGTACAGTTCTCTAGGACAGTTAGGAATACAGGACAGGACGCAGACACAAAAATACAAGGGCTAGTGGCCCAGCACACACACATTCCCACACACACAACACACAAACACACACACACCAAACACACACAGCACACACCACACAGTCACGAGCACGCACGCACGCAGCACGCACGCACGCACGCGCACGCACCACTACACACACACACACACACACCCGCACAATCACGCATACACGCGCGCGCCTGATTGATTGTTGATTGATTTGATTGATTGATTGATTGATTGATTGATCTTTAAAATACGTTAATACGCAAGGGTGAAGATTTTAGGTCAAAGCCTAGTCTTACAATCTGTCCTTGTCATGCATACATTATTTCAACACATATCATTCATATTGAGAGAGAGAGAGAGAGAAGAGAGAGAGAGAGAGAGAGAGAGAGAGAGCGAGAGAGAGAGAGAGAGAGAGAGAGACTCGCAGAAAAAAAAAAAAGACAGACACACAGCCACCGAGGCAGATGGAGAGATGAAGAGGCAGAAAGAGAATGAAGGAGGGCAAAAGGACTGCTGATAACAATCAAGCTCTGGTTCCGCCATGCCTGGTCTGGTGCACATCATCTGTCATTCCATCACTCAGGATGGGCTGACTGCGCTGCCAGGAGAAGATTCCTAGTAGCCTCTTAATTGTCTCCCTCTCTTCCACTACCGTCTGCAGATTCCTTAGTCTGTGGAAATGGGCAGCAAGTAGAGCTCCATGGAAAATATAAAGAGAGAGAGGAGAGAGAGAGAGAGAGAGAGGAGAGAGAGAGAGAGAGAGAGAGAGAGAGAAGAGAGGGGGGGGTTACTAACTAGACGTGTTAATGATTCTCTCTCTCTCTCTCTCTCTCTCTCTCTCTCTCTCTCCTCTCTCTCTCTCTCTCTATCTCCTCTCTCTCTCTCTCTCTCTCTCTCTCTCGGTAGGCTTCTTCTTAGACGAAACCCTGGCCCCAAACTGACGGACAAGTCCTCCCGACAGGAGAAATGACAGCGGTATCCCAGTAGGTACTTACCCGTTCCAAAGGAAATCTAATATTCTCAGCAGGTCATTCGAAGAAAAAAAAAAAAAAAGCTTGTAGGTCCAAAGGTGACTTGGTGTTCCCAGTATGCCATCCACAAAAGCCAAGTAACATCCAGTTCCAAACGAAATTTGACATTCCAAGTACACCATGTTCAAAAAATTGTCAGCATTTGGTTCCAAAGGTAATTTTCATGTACCCCATAGGCCATTCATAAATACATCCGCTTCCAAAGGAAATGTGATGTTCCAAGAAGGCAATTCACAGAAAGAAGCAGTGTCTGGTTCCACAGAAAATGTAATGTTCCAAGAAGGCAATTCACAGAAAGAAGCAGTGTCTGGTTCCACAGGAAATGTGATGTTCCAAGAAGGCAATCACACAGAGAAAGAAGCAGTGTCTGGTTCCACAGGAAATGTGATGTTCCAAGAAGGCAATTCACAGAAAGAAGCAGTGTCCTGGTCCACAGGAAATGTAATGTTCCAGAATTCCCATCAACACCAAAAAGTTAGCGCGTGCGGCCCTAAAGAAAATGTGATGCTCCCTAGTAGGGTTATCCCCATCAAGATAAGCATCGACTCTGAAGGAAATTCGATGTTTTGAGTATCCCGCCCCCGAAAAGAAAAAGATTATCTAGGTTTGAAGGACATTTGATGTTCCCTGCAGGTCATTACCAACATGTAAGAACCTGAATTTGAAGGACATTTGCTGTCCCAGTAGGTCTTTACCACCATGTCAGAATCAGGATTCGAAGGACCATTTTGTTTCTGGCAGGTTATCCACAAAACAAAAAAAAACTAGCTTTTATAATCTGAAAGAAAATTGGATGTTTCCGACAGACCCCACCACACAAATGTTAGCATACATCTCCGAACAAAATTGAATACTGTCAGTTGCCCATCCACAAAAAAAAGCATCCAGCCCTGACGGAAATTTGATGTTCACAGTAAATCATCCAGAAAAAAAAGGAAGTTTGAATCCGGCTCTGACGGAAATTAGACGTTCCCCAGCAGATCATCACCAAAAAAAGTTGAATCCGACATTGAACGAAACTGAATAATCCCAGTATACCATCCACAAAGGGAAAAAAAAAAGGTTGAGTCTTGCCTGAAGGAAAATTTAATGTTCCCAGTAGGTGCTTCACAGAGAGAGGCTCTCCTCCGGCTCTGGA
>JADBJO010022120.1:7500-17500 GCA_016801955.1 Conus betulinus
GTTTTGATGAGAAGGAGAGAGAGAGAGGCAGAGAGAGAGAGAGAGAGCGAGAGAGAGAGAGCAGAAGAGAGGAGATGCCGAATCATTGTCAACGCCTTGGAAAATAAATGATGGACGAGAAACGTGGAGTTGGCACACTTGTCCAAACAAGGGACTAAGATCATTTTGATTGCCATGAGACATCTCAGAATGCAGATGGTGTGGGGAAAGTGTCTAGTTTGTCTGAAGTCGTTCCCTCTTGAAAGTGGAGTATGTCGTGGTCGTATTAGCAGCAGCAGCCAGTTCACAGTGGAGAGTGAGATTGTTCAGAAAACCGTAGATGAAAACCTGCGCTGTCTGTGTTGTTAAATGATGAAACGTTCACTCTGTGACAATCAGAAACGCACTCTTTTCGTTTAGGGCAGTGGGGTTGCACTATGGACATGACCAGCGTTGTGCCCACGTTTCGTATCAATTCCTAAGTGAGTGGAGACTTGAAAGCAGTAAAATAGTAAAAGAGAGAGAGAGAGAGAGAGAGAGAGAGAGAGAGAGAGAGGAGAGAGAGAAGAGAGAGAGAGAGAGAGAGAGAGAGGAGACGAAGAAAGGGAGACGTGGAAGATACTCACACGTAAAAGGTAAGAAGAAGACAAAAATTAAGTAGACTGAATAAAGCAAAGAAAACACACAGGAAACAAGCACAGTGGAACAACTGACTAACTGATGGAATGAATAAATAAGTATTGAGTCGACAATAACAAATGCAACATTTCACGTCTGCACCCCACATTACGAAAAATGTAATCGCACCTTTGACAACGGTCGGCATCTCGCCTGCACAAAGGAGGATAGAGGAGAGAGAGGATAGAAGAGAGAGAGAGAGAGAGAGAGAGAGAGAGAGAGAGAGAAGGCTGAGGGAGAAAAAGGAAGGAGAAGCGGTGGAGGGAATGGGATGAGACACAATTTTTAAATCGCACCGGGATATCCAATCGAATTTAAAAACGGAACAAACATATGATCCAACATGCGACCTAAACACATGATCAAAACAAAACCATTAACAAAATAAACAAATGCAGGAACTGACATCGAATGAAATCATAGTCAAGAAAAAAAATTCATGTCAATTTTATAAATTTTCTTTTCAACCGGCCCTCAAGAGAGAGAAAAAAAAATCTTTTCTCTGTTTAGAATGACGCAATAACATTTTTCTTGCATGTACACAATGAAAAATGAAAAAAAAAAAAAAAAGGAAAATGCACACATGATGTTCAGCAAATGCATGGTACAATTGCGTAAGGAAAGCACATTTTAAGGGAAAAACAATAGATTTAATACACACTTGAGAGAGAGAGAGCGAGAGAGAGAGAGAGAGAGAGAGAGAGAGAGAGAGAGAGGAGAGATTACTACTACTACATCTATCGCCGCCATGTCTGGCTGCTGCTGCTTTTTGCTGCTTCCACTGCTGCTGCTGTCGCTACTACTACGACTACTCTACGACTTTTTACTACTACTGCTACTACTCTACTTCTAACTACTTCTAATTCTACTATTACTACTGCTAACTACGACACGACGACAAAGACGGATTATACTTATTGTACTCTCAGCTTGAGACACGAAGAAAGAAGGCAACAAATAAAGCCAGAAAGGCATTGGGAATTTAAAAAAAAAACAAAACAGGAAGAAAGAAAGAAAGAAAGAACAAGGATGAGCCAGCAAAGCGGCAGAAAATCGATGGCATGCTGACCGAAACGAACGGATGAAGTCACTCATTAGTTAACAATAACACATGCACCGATTCACGCCGCAGCAGCAGCCACATCACAGACAAGAGAGGTAATTTCTTTCGACCTCAATCGGTATCCTTCAACACCAAATGACTAAAAAATGTAGTAGACGAGAGAGAGAGAGAGAGGAGGGGAGAGAGAGAGAGAGAGAGAGAGAGAGAGCTTAGAGAGCCTGTGGAAGAGAACGATGGATGGGTGGGGGGAGAGGGGGGGGTGATGGGGGGGGGGGGGGAATGGGGGGGGGGGGGGGGGGGGGGGGGTGGGAGCAGGAGGGGGGGGTGGGGATCGAATGAGACCCAACTTTTAAACAGGGGGATGGAATATAATCGATGGAATAAATAGAATTAAAAAAAGGAATAAACACATGATGCAACAACAACCTCACACAGAATCAAACAAAATCACACACAAACAAATACAGAATTTGACATATAATGACATCATATAAAAGAAAATCTTCATGTGAATTCATAAAATGTTCTTTTTAACCGGCCCTCAAGCAAAAAAAACAAACAAAAAACAAAACAAACAAAACAAACAAAACAAAAAAACATTCTGTTGATTTTAATTTCTCTGTTTATAACAGCACAATAACATTTTCTTGCATGTATATGGAAAAAGGGAAATGCCGATATGAAATTCAGCAATACATGGGACAGTTGCTTAAGGAAAGCACATTGCAGGGAGACAAAAATTGATTCAATACACTAGAGAGAGAGAGAGAGAGAGAGAGAGAGAGAGAGAGAGAGAGAGAGAGAGAGAGAGAGAGAGAGAGAGAGAGAGAGAGATAGAGAGAGAGAGAGAGAGAGAGAGAGAGAGCACCGGTATATATCAGGTCTGTGCAATGGTCCGTAAGTTTTCAGAACTGTCGACATCAAGATATTCTTGCAAACGATAACTGATGGAAGAATGTAAAGTGAGAAAGAGAGAGAGAAAATAAAAGTCCTAAAAAAAATCTTATGACGTCTACTGCTGTTACCGCTGTTATTACTACAACTACTGCTGTTGTTGTTATTGTTGTTGTTGTTGTTGCTGCAGCTGCTGCTGCTGCAACTACTATGACTACTACTGCTCCTACTACCACTACTACTACGACGACGACGACGACGAAGGACTATACATCATCTTTTACGCTAAACTTGAGACGAGAAAGAAGGCAGGCTTAAACGAAAATGGAATGAATAAAGCAAGAAACGCATTGGGAATCAGAAATGAAAGAAAGAAGAAAGAAGAAAGAAAGAAAGAAAGAACAAAGAAACCAGCAAAGCAGCAGAATATCCCTGACAGGTTGACCGAATGAACGGATGAAGTGTCTCATTAAGTTAACAAGAACACATGCACCGATTCACAGCCTCAGCCACATCACAGACAAGAGAGGTAATTCCTTCGACCTCAATCGGTATCCTTCACTGACAAATGACGAAGAAGAAATGTATCAAGAGAGAGAGAGAGAGAGAGAGAGAGAGAGAGAGAGTAGAGAGAGATAAGAGAGAGAGAGAGAGAGATAGAGAGAGAGAGAGAGAGAGAGAGAGAGAGAGAGAGATTTTTTTCTAGAGAAATTAGCCATTATAAAAAGTAATTTGAAAAAAAAAAACTCTTTAATTACAGAAGTACAATAATATTTTCGTGGATGGTGAGATGAATAAAAGGAAAATGCAAACATGGCATTCACTAGGGCATGGGACAATTGGCGTAAGGAAAGCGCACTTTTTGGAATTGTTATATTTAATTTGAGAGAGAGAGAGAGAGAGAGAGAGAGAGAGAGAGAAGAGAGAGAGAGAGAGAGAGAGAGAGAGAGACCATAGGCTTCAGAACCGTTGACATCAAAATACTTTTACAACAGATAACTCACTGCAAAATGTAGAATGGAGTTAAATGACAGAACAGAAAAGTAAGAAAGTGATAGTGAAAAACAAACGAGTGAGGTAAATGAAAGAATCTAAAAGTAAAAAAAAAAAGTAAGAAAGAAAATAAACATCTATAGAAATATCTTAATACCGCTACTGCTACTGCTACTGCTGCAGCTGCTGTTACTACTACTACTGCTGCTGCTAGTGCTGCTACTACTTCTAACTGCTAGCTACCGCTGCAGCTGCTTCTGCTGCTGCTGCTACTTCTACTGCTACCATCAGCGCTGACGTTGCTGCTGCTGTTGTTGCTGCTGCTGCTGCTACTGCTACTACTACTACTACTACTACTACTACTACCACTACTACTACTGCCATCTGAAAAGACGGGTGATACATCACTTTATGCTCAACTTTAGACGAGAGAGAAGGCAGGCGCAAATGACAAAGAACGAATAAACAAGACAGACATCCGGAAGTTCTAAAAAAAAAATAATGATAATAATAACAGGCAGCAAAGCGGCATAAAATCAATGACAGGCTGTCCGAATGAGTGGATAATGACACTAATTAAGTGAACGGATAAGACACTAATTAAGTTAACAAGAAACGCATGCACCGGTTCACAGCCGCAGTCACATCACAGAAAAGGGAAGTAATCCCTCCTTCACTAGCAAATTAGAAAAAAAAAAGTTGTGGCACAAGAGAGAGAGAGAGAGAGAGAGAGAGAGAGAGAGAGAGAGAGAGAGAGAGAGAGAGAGAGGAGAGAGAGAGAGAGAGAGCTAAAAATATGTCCTGTTTGAAAGTGAAAAGTGGCCTGACACCAACACCACAGAGAGAGAGAGAGAGAGAGAGAGAGAGAGAGAGAGAGAGAGAGAGAGAGAGAGAGATAGAGAGAGAGAGAGACCGACCGACCGACGACCACCGACAGAGAGAGGATGTGATGACGATGGATCCACAATCCCTCTTGCCCCATAGTCTCTGGCGAGGACTGTGGCTTCCACAACTGCTGGGCTGACCGACATATGGTGCTGTGTTGTAGATGTAGTTTCCCTCATCCTGCTCTCACACCGCACATGATCAGAATTCGTTTGAAACACAAAGAGAGTTTAACACCTGGTCTCATCTCAGTCTTGCCCACGATCGTTTTTCTTTCCCTCCATTTCCTGCTGTGAACTACTACTCATTTCGTTCCATTCCGAGAATCGTACTTCAATACTCTGGATGTTGTAAGTGTTCCAGACCATGATTTGCCGCGGGTGTAGAAAGTTGTTGTTAGGGCTTCTGGTGGCGACGTGTGTTCCCCATGGCAGTACTTATCGCTTGTGCGATCACTTTAACTACTCGGTTGTTCTTCAGTGTGTATTCTCCTTGGGTAAGCGCCACTTGGCGTGAGGCGACAAGATGCTCCACTGTTCGTTTGCCTTGGCAAAGTGGATATTTTGGGTCCTCTGATTTCCTTTACTTGACCATTTTGTTATCAAAGAAGACCGTGTACATATAGCTCTAAGGTGTAAACTGATCCTCCGAAAGTCGATATGGCACATTTCGTTCAGCTGAGACTTCTTTGAAGCGCGTTTTTGCATTGTGTTTTATTCTCTGATGTGGCACTAGAAAGCTCTCAGCCTTTTCTTATCATATTATTTTACTTTGCCTGTCAGAGTTTTAATGCAGACATTTTTCATTAAAAACGTTTTTTTGAAAAACATATAGTGACATAAAAGATTGAGGCTTGGGGAGGGGGGGGGTGGGGGGGGGGAGGGGGGGGGGGGGGGGGGGGGGGGGGGTCGAAAAGGGAAAACAGTGTAAACAAGCCTAATTACGTCATTCTAAGCTCCAAAGAATACAACTGGAGAAGGTGCGAAGATACGAAAAAGACAAGTACAACAAAACACGGACGAATCTTCAAACGTAATTGTTTAACTGTTTCGTCTTTGTTGGCATTGTGTCTGGACTAACATGAGATTATGAAAAGTCGTGTTTACTTTTGTCTTACAAGTCGAAAACCCAAAGGTTCTCACGTGTTCTTTCTCTCACCCCTCCCCCCTTCCCCCACCATCCCCCCTCTCTCTTTTTCTTGTCTTTTTTCTTTTCTGTTTTCTTTTTGTTCATCTTCTCCCTTTCTTTTTTTCTTTTCTCTTTTGTTTCCCTCCTTTCTTTTTCTTTTTTTTTTTTGATGTTTGCATTTTTGTGTTTCCTCTTTGTCTTCGTTTTTTCTTTCCTTTTTTTTCTTTTTTTTTTTCTCCTTCTTTGCTTCCTTCCTGTGTCTTCTTCTTCTTCTTCTTCTTCTTCTTCTTCTTGGGATCTCTCTTTCTTTCTTTCTTTAGTTCATTCAGTCAACATTCCAGACTCTGACATGTCAGCCTCGTCCATCGATCATGGCCCTGTTGGTGAGATGTGAAGAGCAAACCAGTCTGGAACGTGATCGTGGAAGACAGGGGGTGAGGGAGAAACCGGGAGACGGGAGGAGGGAGAAGAAGGAGACAGGAGGATGTCAGAATAGGGTAGAAGAGAAAAAAGAGGTTGGACAGGCTGAGTGAAGGGGGTGTGGCAACAGCAAGGGGAGGAAATGGTAGTGAAACAGAAGAGGGGCGAACGAGGGAGGTGAGGGGTTGGTGTGTGTGTGTGTGTGTGTGTGTGTGTGTGTGTGTGTGTGTGTGTGTGTGTGTGCGTGCGTGCGTGTGTGTGTGTGCGTGCGTGTGTGTGTGTGTGTGTGTGTGTGTGTGTTGTGTGTGTGTGTGTGTGGGGGGGGGGGGGAGGGGGTTGGATTGTGATAATGCCAGCGTTGGCACGGATATGGATGGGAGGGGGGGGGGGGGAATGGTGGGGCGGGAGGGAGGAGGAATGGGGTTGAGGGGGAAATTGGGGTGAGGGAGGGAGGGGCGGGGAGGTGGGGAGGGGGCAACATGTTGAGATCTTGTCAATGAAGAGGCGAGGTTTGGCAGGAAATTGACACATCCACTGTTTTCTACAGGAGTGCCTCAGGGGAAGAATGGTGGCTGCACCCCCCCCCCCCCCCCCCCCCCCCCCCCCCCCCCCCCCCCCTTAATCATTAAGGAACATGTTTTCTTGCTTTAAGTTACTTTACTGTCATTTATCAGATTTCTTTTCACTCCGTTCATTTGTCATTTGCCCACCTAACATACTAGCCAACCAGTGAACTAAGCGACTGGTTTCAAAGTGAGTCAAACAGGAACGGAAACAGAATCGATGCGCCGCTAAGTGAAAGAACAAACCAATTACAAACACACGCAACGCGGTTCGACCTATTTGGTCTTCATCCAAGACAATGAAAACAAAAGACAAGCAGTCACTTATTTCTTTGAACTGGGTGCACAAAAGACTACGCGTTATTAACTGACAAATTAATTGACCAGTTTGGTCAGTCACTCACTCACAAACTCTCTCTCTCTCGTTTGGAATTTTTGTCTTTCGCCTTCTTTCTTCTTCTTCTTCTTTCCCCCCCCCCCCCCCCTCTCTCTCTCCTCTCTCTCTCTCTCTCTCTCTCTCTCTCTCTCTCTCTCTCCAGGCATGACGGATCATGACGCAAGGAATGTTGCTTTATGCAGTGCTATTTTGAACTGTTTTAAAATGGTATTCTTCGCACTGCTTCAGTACGTAATTGTAATCCTTGTCATTGAGAGAGAGAGAGAGAGAGAGAGAGAGAGAGAGAGAGAGAGAGAGAGAGAGAGAGAGAGAGAGAGAGAGAGAGAGAATGGTGAGGCCTTAACGACGCGGGGGGCCGCTAATCAGTATTTTTTGTGTCGGTCAGTACGCTAAATCGAAGGTCATCCGAAATAAGGTAGATTTTTTTTTTATTTTTTTTATTATTATTTTTTTTTAACAGAAGAACAGTGACACGAACAGTGAATCGCGGAAAACTTTGGCTGAGTCATCGTTACATTTGTACTGTGAACTGGATTTCATGAGCGGGTGTCTCACCTAAGGTATGTCTTGCATCTGGTGATGCTGCGTACTGTTCTTTAACGTTCTCTATCATTTCTTTTACTAAGTAGACATATATCTTTCGTCTCTGGGTAATGATGAGTTAAATTTCCAAAACGTTTTTTTTCGTTTTGCTTCTGTGGTCAGTTCTAAATTGGCGTTGATCAGACAATGGTGAGCCATATAGTCCCAAATGATATCCGCATCTTTGATATTCGCAACAAGAGTTTTCAGACCAAAAAAAAAAAAAAAAATGAGACAGCTATGTTGAAGAGGCCCTCAGAGTCATGTGGGTTTTTCTGCCCCGACCGGCTCCTACCCAAGTTGAGTTTGCTGCGGACTCAGTTGGGAAGACTGGGACCACACAGTCGAGTTTCATCCACTTAATGGATGCGTTTCTGAGAGTGTTGCTCAAATTTTCCTGACCAACACTGCAGGTGCCTGTATCTCTCGGGCCTGGTTGACGCCGGGATATATTATGAAAGGAAGCGTAAGTACAGCCCTGTCATGTAGTCTCAGACCGAAATGGAAATCCGTAGCATCATCTTAATCATCCTCATTCTCATCGATCAGCATTAAAAAAAAATGTCTCAAATTGTGTGGCCCTTCATGCCCTGCTCTCATGGTGACCTCAGTTTCGATGTCTTCTCCACGTCTGTGGCCTTGGTTTGGTTCCGTCGGGGTCACCGGTATCGGCGAGTCCATGGGGGCTGTCGTTGGACGGACGTGGTGGCGCCCTCCGGAGGGAGAACTCACTCACGCCGGCTCCGCGACTAAGCAATTATTGTCGTCAGTAGGGGGTGTGTCGGAATGAACGGCGTGGGTGCACTGCCTCTGAGGTGGCGCAGAAGTTGGGACAGCAAGAAAAAAAAAAAAAAAAAGTGTACTTTCATGTCCTTCAACGGTTGTAGTGTAATTAATCATTTTTTTGGTTCACAGTGATTTGTTATCAAACTTTGATTTACGAGTTGGTGACTGTCTTTATTCTTGACTCTCACTGGTTGAGGCAATATGAGAAAATAACTTGCAGTTCAGAGGATAAGCCTTTACAACTGCGAAGGAAAAAAAAAAAGTATATGTTCGCATCAAGCGTTTAGCAGATACACAAATGAACTTGAATGTAATGAAACTTTAGAGAACATGCACACAGCCCGTCAACTATGGCATATCTATGTAAATGAGAGCATAAGTTTGTCAGAATTTTGTGAGAAGCTCCTGCTCGTATGATTCATGTTGTTGAAATAGTAGACAGAAAATGTAAGGACTGGTTTAACTATCAGTGAGAATGAAAGAAAAAGAAAGTTTACAGGTTTTTGGAAACCTCAGAGGCGAAAAATAGTTCAAGGGGAAAAAGAGAGAAAAAGGGAAGAGCACGCTTAATCTCGAGAAGAGTATGTTATATTAGGGAAAATGAAGGAACAAGACATCACAAAAATAGGCCAAAGAAGCTAGATAGGTAAAAAAAACCCACTGAGATGACCACCGTATTATCAAGCCAGTTGCTAAATTAATCGTGGAAACAAGCAAATGTTTCAGTAGATTTTCGATAATGCTCTAAAAGAGGCATCTAATCCGGCAAATGTAAGTTAAGGTATGTGAAAGTGATCAACAATACAGTCCTGGCTTGACGGAGAGCGCAGTTAGGTCAGTCGTAAGTACATTTTCTAATTCTTCTTGGCAAAGTTAACGGGGCACTTTCGTTTGCGAGGATATCAGAGTTGTTTGAATGTTTGTTTGCTTCTTCACACAGGATTTTTTTTTGTTTTCCTTTGTTTGAGAAGGGGAAATAACTGTGTAATGTTCCTCGTAATGGAATAAAGAGGAAGGTGTTACTACCCTGTCGTCGACCTTCCCTCCATCTCGAAAGACTTTTTGCTAATGACATCCAAATGTCAAGTCTCTCTCTCTCTCTCTCTCTCTCTCTCTCTCTCTCTCTCTCTCTCTCTCCTCTCTCTCTCTCTCTCTCTAAACACACACACACACACACACACACACACACACACACACACACACACACACACACACACACACACACACACACACACACACACACACACACACACACACACACACACACACACACACATACACACACCGCGCGCGCGCGCGCACACACACACACACACACACACACACACACATCATCATCATCATCATCATCATCATCATCATCATCATCATCATCATCAATTTCTCATCATGCATAATTTCACAATGCATTCGCTGAGGCAGGGCTTTGAATCAGACTATCATAATTGCGTACCTTCCACCGGAGCCATCTTCTGTTACTAGTCCCCACTGACACCGATTAACATGTCTCGTCGGATCTGAGATTTTACAGTGGGCAGATTTTTAACAACACATTTGGGGTGCGTTTTGTGTAGCAGATGTATTTTAAAGGGTTGCGTGAATGAATGACTTGTGAGTTGACTTTAACGCGGT